>JALIRH010000231.1:0-100538 GCA_023055505.1 Callipepla californica brunnescens | reverse complement strand
ATTCAGTTCCTAGGCATAAAGTGGCAAGATGGACATCGTCACATCCCAACAGATGGGATTGACAAAATTACTGCCATGTCTCCACCCACCAGTAAGACAGAGAGCCAAGCTTTTCTGGGTGTAGTGGGATTTTGGAGACTGCATGTTCCAAACTACAGCCTCATTGTGAGCCCCCTTTATCAGGTGACCTCTGGAAGAAGAATGATTTTGTGTGGGGCCCTGAGCAGCAGCAGGCTTTTGAGCAAATGAAGCAGGAGATAGCCCGTGCCGTGGCCCTGGGGCCAGTGCGGACGGGACAGGATGTAAAGAACATCCTCTACACTGCTGCTGGAAAGGAAGGTCCCACTTGGAGTTTGTGGCAAAGAGCTTCTGGAGAGACCCGAGGCCGACCCCTTGGTTTCTGGAGTCGAGCATACAGGGGGTCTGAGGAGCGCTACACTCCAACTGAGAAGGAGATCTTAGCCGCATATCAGGGGGTTCGAGCTGCTTCTGAAGTAATCGGTACTGAAACGCAGCTCCTTCTGGCACCTCGACTGCCAGTACTGAACTGGATGTTTAAAGGAACAGTTCCCTCTACCCATCATGCTACTGATGCCACTTGGAGTAAGTGGATTGCGCTGATTACACAGCGAGCTCGGATGGGGAACCCCAACCGTTCAGGAATCCTGGAGGTGATCATGGACTGGCCTGAAGGTAAAAAGTTTGGAACAACACCAGCAGAGGAGGTGTCACGTGCTAAAGAAGCCTCACCATATAATGAACTAACAGAAGATGAAAAGAGATACGCCCTGTTCACAGATGGATTGTGTCGCTTTGTGGGAAAGCCCGATTGCTGCCCCATAGCTGCCCCATAGCCTCGCCATAGCTTCCTCTTAGATGCCCCACTGCAGCCCCATAGCTGCCTCACTGCTGCCCCATCGCTGACCCACTACTGCCTCACTGCTGCCCCATAGCTTCCCAATAGCTGCCTCACCGTTGCCGCATATCTGCCCCATAGCCTCCCCACAGCCTCCTCATAGCTACCCAATAGCTGCCTCACTGGTGCACCATAGCTGCCCCAGAGCCTCGCCATAGCCTCATCATAGCTGCCCCACTGCTGCCCCATTGCTACCTCCCTGCTGCCCCATAGCCGCCCCATGGCTGCCTAATAGCCGCCCATAACTGCCCTATAGCCTCCCCGTAGCCTCCTCATAGCTGTCTCACTGCTACCCCATAGCTGCCTCATAGCCGCCCCATAGCCACCCCATAGCTTCCTCACTGCTGCCCCATAGCTGCTCCATAGCCTCCCCATAGCCTCCTCAGAGCTGCCCCATAGCTGCCCTATAGCCTCCTCATAGCTTCCCACTGCTGCCCCATAGCTGCCCCGTGGCTGCCTCATAGCTGTCAAACTGCTGCCCCATTGACGCCCCATAGCTTCCTCACTGATGCACCATAGCTGCCCCACAGCCTCCCCATAGCCTCTTTATAGCTGCCCCACTGCTGCCCCTTAGATGCCCAATGGCTGCCTCATAGCCGCCCCGTAGCTGCCCCACTGCTGCCCCATAGCCTCCCCATAGCCTCTTCATAGCTGCCTCACTGCTGCCCCACAGCCGCCTCATGGCTGCCTCATACCTGCCCCATAGCTGCCTCATAGCCGCTCCATAGCTGCTGCATAGGCTCCTCGGAGCTGCCCCATAGCTTCCTCAATGCGGCCCCAGAGATGCCCAACTGCAGCCCCATGGTTGCCTCATAGCTTTTCCATAGCTGCCCCATAGCCTCCCCATAGCCGCCCCATAGCTGCCTCACTGCAGCTTCATAGCTGCCCCGTAGTCTCCCCATAGCCTCCTCATACCTGTCCCATCGCTGCCTCTCTGCTGCCCCATAGTTGCCCCGTAGCCTCCTCATAGCTACCCCACTACTGCCCCATACCTGCCCCACTGCTGCTACATATCCACCCCATAGATGTCTCACTGGTGTCCCATTGCCACCCCATGGCTGCCTAATAGCCGCCCCATTGCTGCCCCACTGCTGCCCCATAGCTGCACCATGGCTGCCTCATAGCTGTCCAATACCTGCCCTATAGCCTACCCATAGCCTCCTCATAGCTCTCTCACTGCTTCCCCATAGTTGCCCCATGGCTGCCTTGTAGCCGCCCCATAGCTGGTCCATAGCCTCCTCTTAGCTGCCCCACTGCTGCCCCATAGCCGTTTGATGGCTGCCCCATGGCTACCCCATAGCTGCCCCACTTCTGCCCCATAGCCTCCCCATAGTCTCCTCATAGCTGCCTCACTGCTGCCCCATAGCTGCCTCATAACTGCAAAACTGCTGCCCCATTGCCGCCTCGTAGCTTCCTCACTGATGCACAATAGCTGCCCCATAGCCTCCCCATAGCTTCCTCTTAGCTGCCCCACTGCAGCCCCATAGCTGCAGCACTTATGCCCCATAGCTGACCCACTACTGCCTCACTGCTGCCCCATAGCCTCCCCATAGCTGCCTCACTGCTGCCCCTAGCTGCCTCACTGGTGCCCCAGACGTACCCCATGGCTGCCCCATAGCCTCCCCATAGCTGCCTCACTGGTGCCCCAGACGTACCCCATGGCTGCCTCATAGCCGCCCCATAGCTGCCCCATTACTGCCCCATAGCCTCCCCATACTTGCCCCATAGCTGTCTCACTGCTGCCCCATAGCCACCCCATAGCTGCCTCCCTGCTCCACCATAGCTTCCCTATGTCTGCCTCATCGCCACCCCATAGCTGCCTCATAACCTCTCGATATCTGCTCCATAGCTGCCCCACTGCTGCCCCATACCTGCCCCATAGCCTCCCCATAGCCGTCCCATAGCTGCCTCACTGCTGCCCCATGGTGCCCAATGGCTGCCTAATAGCCGCCCGATAGCCTTGCCACTGCTTCCCAATAGCTGCCCAATAGCTGCCCTACTACTGCCCCATAGCCGCTCTATAGCTGCCTCATCGGCTTCCCATAGCCTCCTCATAGCTGCCTCATTGCTGCCTCACTGCTGCCCAATAGCTGCCCCATAGCCTCCCCATAGTCTCCTCATAGTTGCCCCACTGCTGCCCCATAGACGCCCCATAGCTGCCTCACTGCTGCTTCATAGCTGCCCCATAGCCTCCCAATTGCCTCCTCTTAGCTGCCACACCGCTGCCCCAGAGCTGCTTGATAAGTGCCTCATACCTGTCCCATAGCTGCCTCACTGCTGCCCCATAGCCTCCTCATAGCCTCCTCATATCTGCCCCACTGCTGCTCCATATCCGCCCCATAGCTGCCCGACTGCTGCCCCGTAGCCTCCCCATAGCTGCCTCACTGGTGCCCCAAAACTGCCTCACTGCTGCCCCATAGCCTCCCCATAGCCTCCTCATAGCTGCCCAACTGCTGCCCCATAGCTGCCTCACTGCTTCCCCACTACTGCCCCATAGCCTCCTCATAGCTACCTCATATCTGCCCCACTGCTGCTCCATATCCGCCCCATAGCTGCCCGACTGCTGCCCCGTAGCCTCCCCATAGCTGCCTCACAGGTGCCCCAAAACTGCCTCACTGCTGCCCCATAGCCTCCCCATAGCCTCCTCATAGCTGCCCAACTGCTGCCCCATAGCTGCCTCACTGCTTTCCCACTACTGCCCCATAGCCTCCTCATAGCTACCTCATAGCTGCCTCACTTCTGCCCCTTACCTGCCCCACTACTTCCCCATAGCTGCCCCATAGCCTCTCCTGAGCCGCCACATAGCTGCCTCACTACTGCCCCATAGCTGCCCAACTGCTGCCTCATAGCTGCCAAACTACTGCCCCATAGCCGCCCCAAAGCTGTTTCAAATCTGCTCCATAGCTGCCCCATAGCCTCCCTATAGCTTCCTCTTAGATACCCCATTGCGGCCCCATAGCTGCAGCACTAATGCCCCATAGCTGACCCACTACTGCCTCACTGCTGCCCCATAGCTTCTCAATAGCTACCTCAACGTTGCCACATATCTGCCCCATAGCCTCCCCACAGCCTCTTCATAGCTACCCAATAGCTGCCTCACTGGTGCACCATAGCTGCCCCAGAGCCTCGCCATAGCCTCATCATAGCTGCTCCACTGCTGCCCCATTGCTACCTCCCTGCTGCCCCATAGCCGCCCCATGGCTGCCTAATAGCCGCCCAATAGCTGCCCCACTGCTGCCCCATTGATGCCTTATATCTGCCCGACTACTGCCACATAGCCACTATATACCTGCCCCATAGCCTCCCCATAGCCTCCTCATAGCTGCCCCATAGCTGCCCTCTAGCCTCCTCATAGCTGTCCCACTGCTGTCCCATAGCTGCCCCGTGACTGCCTCATAGCTGTCAAACTGCTGCCCTAAAGACGCCCCATAGCTTCCTCACTGATGCACCATAGCTGCCGCACAGCCTCTCCATAGCCTCTTTATAGCTGCCCAACTGCTGCCCCATAGCTGCCTCACTGCTTCCCCACTACTGCCCAATAGCTACCCCATAGCTGCCTCACTGCTGCCCCATATCTGCCCCACTACTTCCCCATAGCTGCCCCACTAATGCCCCATAGCTGCCCCATAGCCTCTCCTGAGCTGCCACATAGCTGCCTCACTACTGCCCCAACTGCTGCCCAACTGCTGCCTCATAGCTGCCAAACTACTGCCCCACAGCCGCCCCAAAGCTGTTTCAAATCTGCTCCATAGCTGCCCCATAGCCTCCTCATAGCTGCCCAACTGCTGCCCCATAGCTGACTCACTGCTAACCCATAGCTGCCCCATGGCTGCCTTATAGCCGCACCATAGCTGCTTCACTGCTGCCACATATCTGACCCATAGCCGCCTCATAACTGCCTCACTGCTGCTTCATAGCCGCCCCATAGCCTCCTCATAGCCTCCTCATATCTGCCCCACTGCTGCCACATAGCTGTCTTACTACTGCCCCATACCTGCCCCACTGCTGCTCCATATCCGCCCCATAGCTGCCCGACTGCTGCCCCATATCTGCCCCATAGCCTCCTCATAGCTGTTCTAAAGCTAGCTCAATGCTGTCCGATAGCTGCCCCATAGCCTCCCCATAGCCTCCTCTTAACTGCCCCACTCGGCCCCATAGCTGCAGCACTAATGCCCCATAGCTGACCGACTACTCCCTCATTGCTGCCCCATAGCTTCCCCATAGCTACCTCACCGTTGCCACATATCTACCCCATATCCTCCCCACAGCCTCCTCAAAGCTACCCCATAGCTGCCTCACTGTTGCACCATAGCTGCCCCATAGCCTCTCCATACCCTCCTCATTGCTGCCCCATAGCTGCCCCATAGCTTCCCCATAGCCTCCTCATAGCTGTCCCACTGCTGCCCCATAGCTGCCAAAATGCTGCCCCAAAGCCGCCCCATAGCTTCCTCACTGATGCACCATAGCTGCCCCATAGCCTCCCATAGCCTCCTTATAGCTGCCTCACTGCTACTCCATAGCTCCATCACTGCTTCCTCATAGCTGCCCCACTACTGCCTCATAGCTGCTTGATGGCTGCCTAATAGCCGCCCCATACCTGCCCCACTCTTGCCCCATAACTGCCCCATGGCTACCCTTAGAGCTGCCCCACTTCTGTCCCATAGCTGCCCCATAGCTGCCCCACTGCTGCCCCGTGGCTGCCTCATTTCTGCCCCATACCTGCCTTACTGCAGCCCCATAGCCGCCCCATAGCCACCCCATAGCTGCCTCATATCCTCCCCATAGCCTCCTCATAGATGTTACAAGTGCTAGGGGAAAAAAGAGAGCGCCGCGCGGCCCCGGAATCCTGCCCCGCCCCTCCCCCGCTGCCGCTGCCGCTGCCGCTGCCCCTGCCCAGCCCCACCCCCAAAGCTCACAGTGCCTCCCGTACAGCCGCCGCCGCCGCTCCAACGTGCGGTTTCCGCGGCAACGGAGCCGCCGCCGCCGCCGCCGCTCCAACGCGCGGTTTCCGCAGTTTCCGCAGTTTCCGCGGTTCCCACGGCAACGGAGCCGCCGCCGCCGCCGCCGCTCCAACGCGCGGTTTCCGCGGTTTCCGCGGCGCCGCCGCCGCCGCCGCCATAGTACTCCACCGCTCCGTTCATCTGCGGGGGGGGGGGACTTCCGTTTCCGGCTTCCGGGACCGGCGCACGCGTAGTGCTATTCCCAGAGCCGCGCGCAGTGGGGGTGGGGCTGTTCGGCCATGGCGTTGGCGGGGGGGGAGGTCGCGCAACGTGGAGCTCCTGGGGGAGCTACAGCGGCTGCTCGCGCACACGCAGGTGGGAAAGGGGAGGGGGGGAGGAGTGGGGTGGCGGAGGGAGAAGGGGGGAATAGGGTGTGGGTGGGGTGGGGCGGAGTTGCGTGAGGGACGGGGATGTGGGGCTGGGGTTGGGGCTAATGGGGCTCGATGCTCGGTTCTAAGTCCGGGTGCTCAGTTAGGGGTCTGAAGGCTCTGTTATGGGGCTGGGGCTGCAGATGTGGGGTCGGGGTTATGGGGCTGGGGTCGGGGTTGTGGGTCCGGGGCCGTCGATGTGGGGGAGGGATCAGCCAGTCCTCATTGGTGGGCAACCATGGAAGGGGCGAGGACTCCAACAAAAGAAGCGGGGGGAAACCAGCAGCCCCACTGCTGCCCCATAGCCTCCTCATAGCTGCCCCACTGCAGCCCCATAGCTGCCCCATGGCTGCCCCACTGCTGCCCCGCTGCCACCCCATAGCCACCCCACTGCTGCCCCATAGCTGCCCCACTACTGCCTCATAGTGGCCCCATAGCCTCCTCAGAGCTGCCCGATAGCTGCCTCATAGCCACCAGATAGCCGCCCCATAGCTGCTCCATAGCCTCCCCATAGCCTCCTCATAGCTGCAACACTGCTGCACCATAGCTGCTCCATGGCTGTATAATAGCCGCCCGATAGCTGCCCCACGGCTTCCCAATAGCTGCCCAATAGCTGCCCGACTACTGCCACATAGCCGCTCTATACCTGCCCAATAGCCTCCTCATAGCTGTCCCACTGCAGCCCCATACCTGCCCCATGGCTGCCCCATTGCTGCCACATAGCCACCCCACTGCTGCCCCATAGCTGCCCCACTACTGCCTCATAGCGGCCTCATAGCCTCCTCAGAGCTGCCCGATATCTGCATCACTGCTGCCTTAGAGCCGCCCCATAGCTGCCCCACTGCTGCCCCATTGCTGCCTCACTGCAGCCCCATAGCTGCCAATGGCTGCCCCATAACCTCCTCATAGCTGCCCCACTGCTGCCCCATAGCCGCCCCATAGCTGCCCCACTGCTAACTTATAGTTGCCCCACTACTGCCCCATAGCTTCCCCACTGCTGCTCCACAGCCGCCCCAAAGCCTGCTCATAGCTGCCCCACTGCTGCCCCATATCTGCCTCATGGCTGCCTCATAGCCGCACCATAGCTGCCCCACTGCTGCCCCGTGTCTGCCTCATGGCTGCCTCATAGCCGCACCATAGCTGCCCCACTGCTGTCCCATAGCTGCCCTATAGCTTCCTCGTAGCTGCCCCACTGCTGCCCCATAGATGCAAAATGGCTGCCTCATAGCCGCTCCGTAGCTGCCCCACTGCTGCCCTATAGCATTTCCATAGCCTCTTCATAGCTGCCTCACTGCTGCCCCACAGCCACCCCATGGCTGCCTCATACCTGCCCCATAGCTGCCTCCTAGCCGCTCCATACATGCCCCATAGTCTCCCTATAGCGTCCTCATTGCTGCCCCACTACTGCCCCATAGCTGCCCCACTACTGCGTTATTGCTGCCCCACTGCTGCCCCATAGCTGCCCCATAACGTCCTCATAGCTGCCCCATAGCTGCCCCATACCTGCCTCACTGCTGCCCAATAGGTGCCCAAAGGCTGCCTAATAGCCGCCCCATAGCTGCCCCACTGCTTCCCAATAGCTGCCTTATATCTGCCCGACTGCTGCCCCATAGCTGCCTCATAGCCTCCCCATAGTCTCCTCATAGTTGCCCACACTGCTGCCCCATAGCCTTCCCATAGCTGCCTTAGCTGCCCCACTGCTGCCCCATATCTGCCCCATAGCCTCCTCAAGGCCTCCTCATAGCTAACCCATAGCTGCCTCACTCGTGCCCCATAGCTGCCTCTCTGCTGCCCCATAGCTGCCCCATAGCCTCCTCATAGCTGCCTCACTGCTGCCCCATATCTGCCCAACTTCTGCCTAATTGCTGCCTCACTGCTGCACCATAGCTGCCCTACGGCTGCCTCATAGTTGCCCCATAGCTGTCTCATAGCCACCCGATAGCTGCCTCCATAGCCTTCTCGTAGCTTCCTTACTGCTGCCCCATAGCTGCACCGTGGCTGCCCCATAACTGCACCGTGGCTGCCTCATAGCCGTTACATATCTGCCCCATAGCCTCCCCATAGCCTCCCCATAGCTTCCTCATAGCTGCCTCACTGCTACCCCATAGCTCCCTCGCTGCTTCCCCATAGGTGCCCCATGGCTACCTCATAGCTGCCCCACTGCTGTCCCATAGCTGCCCCATGGCTGCCTCATAGCCACCCCATAGCTGACCCACTGCTGCCTCATAGCCACCCCATAGCTGACCCACCGCTGCCTCATAGCTGCTCCACTACTGCCCCATAGCTGCCTCACTGGTTTCTCATACCTACCCCATGGCTGCCTCATAACCTCACCATAGCTGCCCCACTACTGCCCCATAGCCACCCCGTCGCTGCCCCATAGCCTCCCCATACTTGCCCCATAGCTGTCTCACTGCTGCCCCATAGCTGCCCCATGGCTGCCTCATAGCCGTCCAATAGCTGCCCGACTACTGCCCCATAGCTGCCTCATAGCCTCCCCATAGTCTCCTCATAGTTGCCCACACTGCTGCCCCATAGCCTCCCCATAGCTGCCTTAGCTGCCCCACTGCTGCACCACATCTGCCCCATAGCCTCCTCATAGCTGACCCATAGCTGCTTGATAAGTGCCTCATACCTGTTGTATAACTGCCTCACTGCTGCCCCATAGCTGCCCCATAGTTTCCTCAGAGCCTCCTCATATTTGCCCCACTGCTGCCCCGTAGCTGCCTTACTACTGCCCCATACCTGCCTCACTGCTGCCCCATAGCTTCCCCGTCGCTGCCTCATAGCCGCCCCATTGCTGCCCCATGGCTTCCCAATAGCATCCTCAAAGCTGCCCCATTGCTTCCCCTTAGCTTCCTCACTGCTGCCCCATAGCTACCCCACTACTGCCCCATAGCCGCCCCGTAGCCTCAAAGCTGCCCCACTGCTGCCCCATGGCTGCCTCTTTGTTGCCCCATACCTGCCCCACTGCTGCCCTATAGCCACCCCATAGCTGCCTCACTTCTGCCCCATAACTGCCTCATATCCTCCCCATAGCCTCCTCATAGATGCCTCACTGCTACACAATAGCTGCCCCACAGCTGCCCCATAGCTGCCTCACTGCAGCCCCACAGCTACTTTTTGTCTGCCTCAAAGATGCCCCATAGCTTCCTCATGGCCTTCCCATAGTCTCATCATAGCTGCCCCACTGCTGCCCCATAGCTGCCTTACTACTGCCCCTTGCTGCCCCAAGGCTCGCTTATAGCTACACCATAGCTGTTTCACTACTGCCACATAGCTGCCCCATGGCTGCCCCATAGCTGCTCAACTGCTGCCCCATAGTCGCCCCATAGCTGCCCCACTGCTGCCCCATACCTGCTTCATAGCCTCCCCATAGTCTCCTCCTGCTACCCCACTGCTGCCCCATAGCTGCTCCATAGCCTCTCAAGAGACTCCTCATAGCTGCCCCACTTCAGCCCCATAGCCGCCCCATAGCTGCCTCACTGCTGCCCCATTGCCACCCCATGGCTGCCTAATAGCCGCCCCATAGCTGTCCCACTGCTGCCCCATAGCTGCCTTATAGGTGCCCCACTACTGCCACATTGCCGCTCTATAGCTGCCCCATAGCCACCCCATAGCTGCCCCCATAGCCTTCTCAATAGCTTCCTTACTGCTGCCCATAGCTGCCCCACTGCTGCCCCATAGCTGCACCGTGGCTGCCCCATAGCCTCCCCATAGCCTCATCATAGCTGCCTCACTGCTACCCCATAGCTCCCTCGCTGCTTCCCCATAGCTGCCCCATGGCTACCTCATAGCTGCCCCATAGCTGCCCCACTACTGCCCCATAGCCACCCCATAGCTGCCTCACTGCTCCCCCATAGCTACATTTTGTCTGCCTCAGAGCTGCCCCATCGCTTCCCCATGGCCTTCCCATAGCCTCGTCATAGCTGCCAAACTACTGACCCATAGCTGCTTCACTACTGCCCCATAGCTGCCCAATGGCTTCCCCATAGCCGCCCTATAGCTGCCCAACTACTGCCCCATAGCCTCCCCATAGCTGCCTCACTGCTCCCCCATAGCTGCCCCATGTCTGCCTCATCGCCGCCCCATAGCTGCCCCATAGCCTCTCGATAGCTGACCCATAGCTGCCCCATAGCCTCCTCATAGCTGCCTCACTGCTGCCTGATTGCTGCCTCACTTCTGCCCCATAGCTGCCCAATGGCTTCCTCATAGCCGCCCCATAGCTGCCCCACTGCTGCCCCATAGCTGCCTTATAGCTGCCCTACTACTGCCCCATAGCTGCCCCACTACTGCCCCATAGCTGCCCCATAGCTTCCCCATAGCCTCCTCATACCTTTCTTTTCTCTTATTCTGGCATTCTGACATTCTGACATTGTGACATTCTGAGATACTCTCATTGTCACATTGCAACATTGTTACATTCTAATATTCTCCCATTCTGAACTTCTGGAATTATGACAACCTGCCGTTGTGACATTCTCCCATTCTGACATTATGACATTCTAATATTCTCACATTCTGAAGTTCTGGCATTATGACAACCTGCCCTTGTGCTATTTTCACATTCTGACATTCTGACATTCTAGCATTGTGACATAGTGACATTCTGGAATTGTGACAACCTGTCATTCTGACATTCTGTCATTGTGATACTCTCACATTCTGCTATTGTGACATTCAGATATTTGGACATTCTGAAATTCTGGAATTGTGACATTCTGAAATTCTGGAAATGTGACAATCTGTCATTCTCACATTGTGACAATGCAAAATTCTGATACTGTGAAATTCTGACTCTCTCTCATTGTGACATTGTGAGATTCTCACATCGTGGCATTGTGGCATTCTCACTTTCTCACATTCTGACATGTTAACATTGTGACATTCTAACATTCTCTCATTGTGATTTTCGGCCATATTTATCATCTGACATTGTGACGTTCTGTCACAGTCATATGTTGTCATTGTGACATTCTATCTTCATGACATACTGATATTGTGACTTTGTGGCATTGTGATACACTGACATTCTGAAATTGTGGCAATCTGTCATTGTGACTCTGTGACATTCTCCAATTCTGACATTCTCACATTCTAACGTTCTCACATTGTGTCATTCGGTCATTGTCATATTCTCACTTTCTGATATTCTCTCATTGTGATATCGTGACGTTGTGACAATTTGACATTCTGACATTAAGACATTCCGACATCATGAGATTCTCTCTTTCTCTCATTCTGACATTTTGACATTGTGACATTCTCACTTTCTCATATTCTGCCATTCTGATATTCTGGCATTGTGACATTCTGAGATACTCACATTGTAACATTGTGACATTGTGACATTCTAATATTCTCACCTTCTGAAGTTCTGGCATTATGACGATCTGCCATTGTGATATTCTCACTTTCTGATATTATGACATTCTAGCGTTGTGACATAGTGAAATTGTGACATTGTGACATTCAGACATGTTGACATTCTGAAATTCTGGAATTGTGACAACCTGTCATTCTCACATTGTGACAATGCAACATTCTGATATTGTGACATGATGACATTGTGACACTGTGACATTCTGAAATTCTAACTCTCCCTCATTCTGACGTTCAGACATTCTCACATTGTGACATTGTAAAACTCTGACTCTCTCTCATGGTGACATTCAGACATTCACACATTTTGACATTCTGACATTCTGACATTCTGGCATTCTGACATTCTCACAATGTGTCATTCGGTCATTGTCATATTCTCACTTTCTGATATTCTCTCATTGTGATATTGTGACGTTGTGACAATTTGACATTCTGACGTTAAGACATTCTGACATCATGACATTCTCTCTTTCCCTCATTCTGACATTTTGACATTGTGACATTCTGAGATACTCTCATGGTGACATTGTGACATTGTGGCATTCTAATATTCTCACCTTCTGATGTTCTGGCATTATGACAATCTGCCATTGTGATGTTCTCACCTTGTGACATTGTGACATTCTAGCATTTTGACAATGCGTCATTCTGACGTTGTGACATAGTGACATTCTGGAATTTGGAAAATCTTTCATTCTGACATTCTGTCATTGTGACATTCTCAGAATCTGACATTGTGACATTCTGATATTTTCACATTCTGAAATTCTGTAATCGTGACAATCTGTCATTCTCCCATTGTGGTATTTGTGACGTTCTTACACTGTTACATATTGATATTCTGACCTTGAGACATTGCGACATTGTGACATAGTGATATTCTGTCATTCTGACATTTTGACATTCTCACATTCTCACTTTCTTACATTGTGACACTCGGTCATTGTGATATTCTCTCTTTTTCATCTCCTCTTATTGTGACTTTCTGACACAGTCATATTCCCTAATCTTGTAGTTGTGACACAGTGAAGATTTGACATTCTGACATTAAGACACTCTGACATCATGACATTCTCACTTTCTCCCATTCTGACATGTTGACATTGTTGCATTCTAACATTCTCTCATTGCTATATTCTGACATATTTCTATTCTGTCATTGTGACATTCTCTCACAGACACATGCTGCCATTTTGACATTCTATCATTGTGACATTCTGACATTGTGACATTCTGAGATACTCTCATGGTGACATTCTGACATTCTAATTGTATGGGAACTGTTGAATCATGGCCTGAACCACTGATTGATCACCTGAGGCAAGCCCTGAGTCAGCTGCAGGGGCACAAGTGAGTGTGATTGGAAGGGGTGGAGTTTGACTCCACCTCTGCCAAGACCCCATTGAAGGGCTGACCTCCAGCAGGGAAGGTTCTCTTGTTAGAGATCCCTCCCTTTTGGAGTTATTAGCGAGCCTCGACCATCATCAAGGTGAGCTCCTCTCTTTTCTTCTTGTTTGTATACCATTTTCTTAAGCCTACCTAAAATATACCGCCTTTCGCACAATTTCCATGGAGTGCTTTTTTGGGGGTTATTTGCCCTATACTAATATTCTGACTTTCTCACATCGTGACATTCAGTCACTGTCATAATTCTCACTTTCTGATATTCTCTTACTGTGCTATTGTGGCATTGTGACAAGTTGACATTCTGACTTCATGACATTCTCTCTTTCCCTCATTCTGACATTGTGACATTGTCACGTTCTGACATTCATAGATTCATAGATTCATAGATACATTAGGTTGGAAAGGACCTACAAGATCATCTAGTCCAACCTTCCTCACACCACCATCCCTACCCACCAAGCTACTAAATCAAATCCCTCAGCACCTCATCTAAACGCTTCTTGAACAGTGCTAGGGACGGTGCCTCAACCACCTCCCTAGGCAGGCCATTCCAGTGCCGGACCACTCTCTCAGAGAAAAAATTTTTCCTCAAGTCTAATCTAAATCTTCCCCGGCACAACTTGTGGCCATTCCCTCTCGTCCTGTCATTAGTTACCTGGGAGAAGAGGCCGACCCCCTCCTTACCACAGCCTCCCTTCAGGAAGTGGTAGAGTGCAATGAGGTCTCCTCTGAGCCTCATTCGGTCGTTGTGATATTCTCACTTTTTCATATTCTCTCTTTGTGACATTGTGACACAGTCATATTCCCTGATTTTGTAATTCTGATATTCTGACGTTCTGACATTCTGACATTCTCACAATGTGTCATTCATTCACTGGCATATTCTCACTTTCTGATATTCTCTCATTGTGATATTGTGACTTTGTGACAATTTGACATTCTGACATCATGACATTCTCTCTTTCCCTCATTCTGATATTCTGACATTGGGACATTCTCACTTTCTCGTATTCTGACATTCTGATATATCAATAATCTGTAATTGCGACATTCTCTCATTGTGGCATTGTGACATTCTCTCATTCTGACACTGAAATTCTGAGATTTGTGATATTGTGACGTTCTCATACTGTGACATTCAGGCACTCTCACATTGGTTCATTCTGACATTCTGACGTTATGACATTTTGATGTTGTGACATTCACTCACTCCCATTCTGGCGTTTTCACATTCTGACATTCTCACAATCTGGCATTCTAAAATTGTGGCCATCTCTCATTGTGACATTCACTCATTCTCACATTCTGATAGTTTGACAGTCTCTCTTGGTGACATTTTGAGGTTCTCTCGTTGTGACATTGTGATATTCTGACCTTCTGATGTTCTGACATTTTGACATTATAGCATTGTGACACTCTGACATTCTCTCCTTGTGACATTCTGACATTCCGATATTTTGACTTTCTCTCATTACCACATTCTGACATTCTGAAACTGTGGGAATCTGTCATTCTGACATTCTGTCATTGTGATATTTGGACTTTGTGACATTTTGACATTTTGAAGTTCTGACATTCTGAGATACTCTCATTGTGACACTGTGACATTGTCATTCACTTGGTGTTATTATCTCTCATTGTGACGTTGTGACATTTTGATATTCCCCGATTTTCTAATTGCAACATTCTGACATTCGGTCATTGTGATGTTCTCACTTTTTCATATTCTCTCATTGTGACGTTTTGACACAGTGTCACGCTCCAAAATAAAGGAGGGAGATGAGGTTCTTTATATGTATGTGTATACCCGATGGTGAGATTAAAAGGCAATGGTTCAAATTTTAGCCCAACCAGTTTATTACAATAAGTAGTTTTTTAGGGATATGGGGAAGGGAAGATGGGTGATAGAAAAGAGATGAAAAGCGAAGAGACTTGGCAGAAAGCAAGAAAGAGAAAGAGAGAGCATCAGCACCGTGGATCTGTCGAGGTCCGTAGTCCGTTGGTCTCAGGAATTCGTCTGGTCTCCGCGGGGGATGGGAGAAAGCCGGGAAGTTTTGCAGCAAGCAGGCGCTGTGCAGGGGGGTTCTTCCAAAGAGGTTTTTCCCTCAGGAAAGTCTCTTCTTCAAAGTCTTTGGTTTAGTGGTGTCGAGAAAACCAACTGAGCAACTCGACACACCAATGAGTTCTGTCAAGCGGCGCGCTGGGTACATGGGGGATTGCTTCACCAAACATGCGCACGTAAGAGAGAAATGAATAGCTATTTAAAGGTATAGCACATGCATATTCATCACATTCCAGACTCTGGTTATCGAGGGGATTAAACCTAGAGGTCAGTTTTGCTTTAAATTTTCAAACCTTGAAGGAGGAAAGCTCCTCACCATTCATGTGGGTGTTTTGTTTTAAGAGAGGCTTGTCTTGTAGGGACAACAGGGTGTCTATCCTGCTTTCTTTAGCTGCCTCCGTGTTCTGGCATTAGTTTGATTTGTGCCCACCCAACACATCTGGCCCAACAGATAAATCAACAGGAGTAGTACTTTCGGTGCCATACAAGTATTATTGTCCTTTGTGATGATCAGCTTCTCCAAGCAGTTGTCAATTAGAGTCTTCTAGCCAGAAAGACCTCATGAAGCAAGCTTTGAGACAACAAAAGTCAAAAACAGTTGCTGTCTTTCACACACAGTCATATTCCCTGAATTTTAATTGGGAGGTTGTGACGATTTGACATTCTGACATTAAGACATTCTGACATCATGACATTCTCCCTTTCTCACATTCTGACATGTTGACATTGTGACATTCTAATATTCTCTCATTGTGACATTGTGACATTCTGACATTCTTATATTCTCACCTTCTGATGTTCTGGCATTCTGACAATCTGCCATAGTGACATTCTGACATTGTGATATTGTGATATTATGACATTGTGGCTTTGTGACTTTGTGATATTCTCGCAGTGTCAAATTCTGTGATTCTGACATTCTGAGATTGTGACATCGTGGCATTTTGGGAATCTGGCATAGTGATATTGTGATATTCTCACATTTTGTCATTCTGACATTCTGACAATCTGATATTGTGACATTCTCAGATTGTTACATTGCTGCGTTCTGAAATTCTCTCATTGTGACATTGTGAAGTTGTGAAATTCTGACATTCTGACATTATGATGTGATGTCTTTGTTACATTCTGAGATTGTGCCAATGTTACATTCTTCTATTCAGATACATTGTGACATTCTCAACTTAGGACATTCTGATATTCTTGCATTCTGACGTTGTGACATTCTGACATTCTGAAATTCGGACATTCTCACATAATCACATTCTGACATCATTTCGTTCTCACATTCTGACATTCTGTTATTCTGACATTCTCATATTCTCACTTTGTGACATTGTGACGTTCTGACATCCTCACGTACTGACATTCTGAAAATGCGACCTTCTGACATTGTGACACTGTAATATTCTGACTGTGAAATTTTTACATTCTGGTATTGTGACAGTCTTTCATTTTTGCATTGTGACATTCTGACACTGTGACATTTTTAGATTCTCACATTGTGATATTTTGGCATTGTGAAATTCTAACCTTGTGACACTGACATTCTAACATTGTGATACTTTGATATTGTGACTGTCACATTCTGACACCGTTAGGGTAGGGTTAGGGTTAGGTTTAAGGGGTAGGGTAGGGATGGGGTAGGGTTAGGGTTAGATAATGGTTAGGGTAAGTATTAGGGTCAGGGTTAAGGGAAGGGTGTGAGGTAGGGTTAGGGTTTTAGGGTTGGGTTAGGTTAGGGTAGGGTTTAGGGTTAGGGTGTAGGGTTAGGGTAAGGGTAGGGTTAGGGTTAGGGGTTAAGGTTAGGGGTTAGGGTCAGGGGTTAGGTTTAGGGATAGGGTCAGGGTTAGGGTTAGAATTAGGGTAGGGTTAGGTTTAGGGTAAGGGTTAGGGTTAGGGTAGGGTAAGGGTTAGGGTTAGGGTTGGGTAAGGGTTAGGGGTAGGATTACGGGTAGGGTTAGTGTTACAGTTAGGGTCCATCAATAGGGTTAGCAAAGGGTTAGGTGTTAGGGTTAGGTGTTAGGGTTAGGGGTTAGGGTTAGGGTAAAACTAGGGTCCATCAATAGGGTTATGGTAGGGTTAGGGTTTAGGGTTAGGGTAGGGTTAGGGTTAGAGTAGAATTAGGGTTAGATTGGAGGGTTAGGGTAGGGTTAGGGTTAAGGGTTAGGGTTAAGGGTTAGGGTAGGGTTAGAGATAGGTAAGGGTTAGGGTAAGGGTTAGGGTTAGGGATAGGGTAAGGGTTAGGGTTAGGGTAGGGCTAGGGTTAGGGATAGGTAAGGGTTAGGGTAAGGGTTAGTGTAGGGTTAGGGGTAGGGGTATGGGTAGGGTTAGGGTAGGGTTAGGGTTAGGGTTGGATTAGAATTTTCGGTAAGGGTTAGGGTTAGGAGTTAGGGTCAGTGTCAGGGTTAGGGCTTAGCGTTAGGGATAGGGTAAGAGTTAGGGTAGGGTTAGTGTTAGGGTTAGAGTTAGGGTAAGGGTAGGGTTAGGGTAGGTTTAGGGTAAGGTTAGGGTTTGGGTTAGGGGTTAGGGGTTAGGGCTAGGGTAGGGTTAGGTCTAGGGTAGGTCTAGGGTAGGGTTAGGGGTTTGTGTTAGGGTTAGGGGCAGGGTTAGGGTTAGGATTAGGGTAGGGTTTGGGTTAGGTAAGGGTTTGGGGTTAGGGCTTATGGGTTGGGGTTAGGGGTTAGGGTCACGGTTAGGGTAGGGTAAGGTTAGGGTTAGGGTTAGTGTTAGGGTTATGGTTAGGGGTTAGGGTAAATGTTAGGGTAGGGTTAGGGTTAAGGGTTAGGGTAGGGTTAAGGAGGGTTAAGGGTAGGGTTTGAGTCAGGGGTAGGGTAGGGTTAGGGTTAGGGTAGGGTTAGGGGTTAGTGTTAGGGTAGAATTAGGGTTAGATTTGAGGGGTAGTGTAGGGTTAGGGTTAGGTAAGGGATAGGGTTAGGGTTAGGTGTTAGGGTAGGGTTAGGGTAGGGTTAGGGATAGGTAAGGGTTAGGGTCAGGGATAGTGTTAGGGTCAGTGTTAGGGTTAGGGTATGGTTAGGGTTAGGGCAGGGTTAGGGTAGGGCTAGGGTTAAGGGTTAGGGTTAAAATTAGGGGTTAGGGGTTAGGGCTAGGGTAGGGTTAGGGGTTAGTGTGAGGGTTAGGGGCAGGGTTAGGGTTAGGGTAGGGTTGGGGTTAGGGGCAGGGTTAGGGTTAGGGCTTAGGGGTTGGGGTTAGGGGTTAGGGTCACGGTTAGTGCAGGGTTAGGGTTAGTGTTAGGGTAAGGGTTAGGGTAGGGTTAGGGGTTAGGGTAGGGTTAGTTTTAGTGTTAGTGTTATGGTTAGGTAAGGGTTAGGGGTTAGGGTAAATTTTAGGGTAGTGTTAGGGTTAGGGTAGGGTTAGGGTTAGGTAAGGGTTAGGGTAGGGTTAGGGTCAGGGTTAAGGGTAGGGTTTGAGTCAGGGTTAGGTTTAGGGTGGGGTTAGGGTTAGGGTAGAATTAGGGTTAGATTTGAGGGTTAGTGTAGGGATAGGGTTAGGTAAGGGATAGGGTTAGGGTTAGGGGTTAGGGTAAGTGTTAGAGTAGGGTTAGGGTTAAGGGTTAGGGTAGGGTTAGGGATAGGTAAGGGTTAGGGTCAGGGATAGGGTTAGGGTCAGTGTTAGGGTTAGGGTATGGTTAGGGTTAGGGCAGGGTTAGGGTAGGGCTAGGGTTAATGGTTAGGGTTAAAATTAGGGGTTAGGTGTTAGGGCTAGGGTAGGGTTAGGGGTTAGTGTTAGGGTTAGGGGCAGGGTTAGGGTTAGGGTAGGGTTGGGGTTAGGGGCAGGGTTAGGGTTAGGGCTTAGGGGTTGGGGTTGGGGGTTAGGGTCACGGTTAGTGCAGGGTTAGGGTTAGTGTTAGGGAAAGGGTTAGGGTAGGGTTAGGGGTTAGGGTAGGGTTAGTTTTAGTATTAGTGTTATGGTTAGGTAAGGTTTAAAGGTTAGGGTAAATGTTAGGGTAGTGTTAGGGTAAGGGTTAGGGTAGGGTTAGGGTCGGGGTTAAGGGTAGGGTTTGAGTCAGGGTTAGGGTTAGGGTAGGGTTAGGGGTTAGGGTTAGGGTAGAATTAGGGTTAGATTTGAGGGTTAGTGTAGGGTTAGGGTTAGGGGTTAGGGTAAGGGTTAGGGTAGGGTTCGGGTTAAGGGTTAGGGTAGGGTTAGGGATAGGTAAGGGTTAGAGTAAGGGTTAGGGTCAGGGATAGGGGTAGGGTCAGTGTTAGGGTTAGGGTATGGTTAGGGTAAGGGGCAGGGTTAGGGTTAGGGTAGGGTTAGGGTTAGGGGTTAGGGTTAAAATTAGGGGTTAGGGCTAGGGTAGGGTTAGGTGTTAGGGGCAGGGTTAGGGTTAGGGTGGGGTTAGGGCTTAGGAGTTAGGGTTAGGGCTTAGGGGTTGGGGTTAAGGGTTAGGGTTAGGGTTAGGTTTAGTGTTAGGGTTATGGTCAGGTAAGGGTTAGGGTAAGGGTTAGGGGTTAGGGTAAATGTTAGGGTAGTGTTAGGGTAGTGTTAGGGTGAGGGTTAGGGTAGGGTTAGGGTTAGGGTACGGTTAGGGTAAGTGTTATGGTTAGGGTAGGGTTAGGGGTAGGTTTTGGGTCCATCAATAGGGTTAGGGTTAGTGTTAGGGTTAGGGTTTAGGGTTAGGGGTTAAGATTAGGGGTTAGGGTTAGGGTAGGGTTAGGGGTTACGTTAAGGGTTAGGGTTAGGGGTTAGGGTCAGGGTTAGTGTTAGGGTTAGAGTTAGGGTAGGGTTTGGTTTAGGGTAAGGGTTAGGGTAGGGTTAGGGTTGGGTTAGGGTTAGGGTAGGGTTAGGGTAACGGTTTAGGGTAGCGTCAGGAGTTAATGTTAGGATAAGGGTTAGGGTAGGGTTAGGGGTTAGGGTTAGGGTTAGGGATAGGGTTGGGGTTAGGGTAGGGTTAGGGTAGGGCTAGGGTTAGGGTTAGGGTTATGGTAAGGGTTAGGGCAGGGTTAGGGTTAAGGTTAGGGTAAGGGTAGGGTTAGGGTAGGGCTAGGGTTAGGGTTAGGGTTATGGTAAGGGTTAGGGCAGGGTTAGGTTTAGTGTTAGGGTAGGGTTAGGGATAGGTAAGGGTTAGGGTTAGGGTCAGGGATAGGGTAGGGTTAGGCTTAGGGTAGGGCTAGATTTAGGGGTTAGGGGTAGGGGTATGTGTAAGGGTTAGGGTAGGGTTAGGGATAGGTAAGGGTTAGGGTAAGGGTTAGGGTTAGGGTCAGGGATGGGGGTAGGGTCAGTGTTAGGGTTAGGGTATGGTTAGTGTAAGGGGTAGGGTTAGGGTAGGGCTAGGGTTAGTGTTAGGGTTAAAATTAGGGGTTAGAAGTTAGGGCTAGGGTAGGGTTAGGGGTTAGTATTAGGGTTATGGGCAGGGTTAGGGTTAGGGTAGGGTTGGGGTTAGGGTTAGGGCGGGGTTAGGGTTAGGGCTTAGGGGTTGGGGTTAGGGGTTAGGGTCACGGTTAGGGTAGGGTTAGGGTTAGTGTTAGGGTAAGGGTTAGGGTAGGGTTAGGGGTTAGAGTAGGGTTAGTTTTAGTGTTAGGGTTATGGTTAGGTAAGGGTTAGGGTAAGGGTTAGGGGTTAGGGTAAATGTTAGGGTTAGGGTAGGGTTAGGGTTAGGTAAGGGTTAGGGTAGGGTTAGGGTCAGGGTTAAGGGTAGGGTTTGAGTCAGGGTTAGGGTCAGGGTTAGGGTTAGGGTACGGTTAGGTTAAGTGTTATGGTTAGGGTAGGGTTAGGGTTAGATTTTGGGTCCATCAATAGGGTTAGGGTTAGTTTAGATTAGGGTTAGTGTAGGGTTAGTGTTAGGGTTAGGGGTTAGGGTTAAGGTAGAATTAGGGTCCATCAATAGGGTTATGGTAGGATTAGGGTTTAGGGTTAGGGTAGGGTTAGGGTTAGGGGTAAGGGTTAGAGTAGAATTAGGGTTAGATTGGAGGGTTAGGGTAGGGTTAGGGTAGGGTTAGGGTTAGGGTTAGGGTAGGGTTAGAGATAGGTAAGGGTTAGGGTAGGGTTAGGGTCAGGGTCAGGGTTAAGGGTAGGGTTTGAGTGAGGGTTAGGGTAGGGTTAGGGTCAGGGTTAAGGGTTGGGTTTGAGTCAGGGTTAGGGTCAGGGTTAGGGTTAGGGTACGGTTAGGGTAAGTGTTAGGGTTAGGGTAGGGTTAGGGTTAGGTTTTGGGTCCATCAATAGGGTTAGGGTTAGTTTAGATTAGGGTTAGTTTAGGGTTAGGGTTAGTTTAGGTTAGGGTTAGTGTAGGGTTAGTGTTAGGGTTAGGGTTTAGGGTTAGGGGTTACGGTAAGGGTTAGGGTTAGGGGTTAGGGTCAGGGATAGGGTCAATGTTAGGGTTAGGGTAAGGGTTAGGGTTAGGGGTTAAGTTTAGGGTAGGGTTAGGGTTAGGGTAGGGTTATGGTAAGGAATCAGTAGGGTTAGGGTTAGAGTTAGTTTTAGGGATCTGGTGGGTTGGGGTTAGGGTTTAAGGTTAGGGTTAGGTTTAGGGTAGGTTTAGGGTAGGGTTAAGGTTTAGGGTTAGGGTTAGGGATAGGTAAGGGTTAGGGTAAGGGATAGGGTTAGGGTGAGGGGTAGGGTTAGGGTAGGGCTACGGTTAGGGTTAGGGGTTAGGGTTAGGGTAGTGTTAGGGTTAGGGTGAGGGGTAGGGTTAGGGTAGGGCTACGGTTAGGGGTTAGGGTTAGGGGTTAGGGTTAGGGTAGTGTTAGGGTTAGGTTAGGGGTAGGGGTATGGGTAGGGTTAGGGTAGGGTTAGGATTAGGGTTGGATTAGAATTTACGGTAAGGGTTAGGTTTAGTGGTTAGGGTCAGTGTCAGGGTTAGGGGTTAGGGTTAGGGATAGGGTAAGAGTTAGGGTTAGGGTTAGAGTTAGGGTAGGGTTATAGTTAGGTTTAGGGTAGGGTTAGGGTAAGGGTAGAGTTAGAGTAGGTTTAGGGTAAGGGTAGGGTAGTGTTAGGGTAGGGTATGGGTTAGGGATTAGGGCTAGGGTAGGGTTAGGGGTTAGTGTTAGGTTTAGGGTTAGGGTAGGGTTGTGGTTAGGGTTAGGGTAGGGTTGGGGTTAGGGACAGGGTTAGGGTTTGGGCTTACGGGTTGGGGATAGGGGTTAGGGTCACGGTTAGGGTAGGGTTAGGTTAGGTTTAGGGTTAGTGTTAGTGTTATGGTTAGGTAAGGGTTAGGGTAAATGTTAGGGTAGGGTTAGGGTTATGGGTTATGGGTTAGGGGTAGGTAAGGGTTAGGGTAGGGTTAGGGTCAGGGTCACGGTTAAGGGTAGGGTTTGAGTCAGGGTTAGGGTAGGGTTAGGGGTAGGGTTAGGGTAGGGTTAGGGATAGGTAAGGGTTAGGGTAAGGGTTAGGGTTAGGGATAGGGTAGGGTTAGGGTTAGGGTAGGGCTAGATGTAGGGGTTAGGGGTAGGGGTATGGTTAGGGTTAGGGTAGGGTTAGGGATAGGTAAGGGTTAGGGTAAGGGTTAGGGTTAGGGATAGGGTAGGGTTAGGGTTAGGGTAGGGCTAGATGTAGGGGTTAGGGGTAGGGGTATGGTTAGGGTTAGGGTAGGGTTAGGGATAGGTAATGGTTAGGGTAAGGGTTAGGGATAGGGTAGGGTTAGGCTTAGGGTAGGGCTAGATTTAGGGGTTAGGGGTAGGGGTATGGGTAAGGGTTAGGGTAGGGTTAGGGTTAAGGGTTAGAGTAGGGTTAGGGTTAGGTAAGGGTTAGGGTAAGGGTTAGGGTTAGGGTCAGGGATGGTGTAGGGTCAGTTTTAGGGTTAGGGTATGGTTAGTGTAAGGGGTAGGGTTAGGGTTAGGGTAGGGCTAGGGTTAGTGTTAGGGTTAAAATTAGGGGTTAGGAGTTAGGGCTAGGGTAGGGTTAGGGGTTAGTGTTAGGGTTAGGGTAGGGTTGGGGTTAGGGTTAGGGTTGGGTTGGGGTTAGGGGCAGGGTTAGGGTTAGGGCTTTGGGGTTGGGGTTAGGGGTTAGGGTCACGGTTAGGGTAGGTTTAGGGTTAGTGTTAGGGTAAGGGTTAGGGTAGGGTTAGGGGTTAGAGTAGGGTTAGTTTTAGTGTTAGGGTTATGGTTAGGTAAGGGTTAGGGGTTAGGGTAAATGTTAGGGTAGTGTTAGGGTTAGGGTAGGGTTAGGGTTAGGTAAGGGTTAGGGTAGGGTTAGGGTCAGGGTTAAGGGTAGGGTTTGAGTCAGGGTTAGGGTCAGGGTTAGGGTTAGGGTACGGTTAGGTTAAGTGTTATGGTTAGTGTAGGGTTAGGGTTAGGTTTTGGGTCCATCAATAGGGTTAGGGTTAGTTTAGATTAGGGTTAGTGTAGGGTTAAGGTTAGGGTTTAGGGTTAGGGGTTAAGGTTAGGGGTTAGGGTTAGGGTAGGGTTAGGGGTTACTGTAAGGGTTAGGGTTAGGGGTTAGGGTCAGGGTAAGGGTTAGGGTTAGAGTTAGGGTAGGGTTTGGTTTAGGGTAAGGGTTAGGGTAGGGTTAGGGTTGGGTTAGGGTTAGGGTAGGGTTAGGGTTAGGGGTTAGGGTAGCGTCAGGGGTTAAGGTTAGGATAAGGGTTAGGGGTTAGGGTTAAGGTTAGGGTAAGGGTAGGGTTAGGGATAGGGTTGGGGTTAGGGTTAGGGTAGGGTTAGGGTAGGGCTAGGGTTAGGGTTAGGGTTATGGTAAGGGTTAGGGCAGAGTTAGGGTTAAGGTTAGGGTAAGGGTAGGGTTAGGGATAGGGTTGGGGTTAGGGTAGGGCTAGGGTTAGGGTTAGGGTTATGGTAAGGGTTAGGGCAGGGTTAGGGTTAGTGTTAGGGTAAGGGTTAGGGATAGGTAAGGGTCAGGGTTAGGGTCAATGTTAGGGTAAGGGTTAGGGTAGGGTTAGTGTTAGGGTTGGGTTGGGATTAGGGTAGGGTTAGGGTTAGGGGTTAGGGTAGAGTCAGGGGTTACGGTTAGGATAAGGGTTAGGGTAGGGTTAAGGGTTAGGGTTAGGGTAGGGTTAAAGTTGGGGTTAGGAATAGGGTTAGGTTTAGGTTAGAGTTAGGGTAGGGTTAGGGTAAGGAATCAGTAGGGTTAGGGTTAGAGTTAGGGTTAGGGATCTGGTGGGTTAGGGTTAGGGTTTAAGGTTAGGGTTAGGTTTAGGGTAGGGTTAGGGTAGGGTTAAGGTTTAGGGTTAGGGTTAGGTTTAGGGGTTAGGGTAGGGCTAGGGTTAGGGGTTAGGGGTTGGGTTAGTGTAGGGGTAGGGGTATGGGTAGGGTTAGGGTGAGGGGTAGGGTATGGTCAGGGGTTACGGTTAGGTTAAGGTTTAGGGTTAGAGTAGGGTTAGGAGTTAGGGTTAGGGTTAGGGTTAAGGATAGGGTTGGGGTTAGGGTTAGGGTAGGGCTAGTGTTAGGTTAGGGTTAGGTGTTTGGGTCAGGGTTAGTGTAGGGTTAATGTTAGGGTAGGGGTTAGGATTAGGTTTATGGTAAGGGTTAGGGTAGGGTTAGGGTAAGAGTTAGGGAAAGGTAAGGGTTAGGGTAAGGGTTAGGGTTAGGGTCAGTGTTAGGGTCAGGGGTAGGCTTATAGTATGGTTAGGGTAAGGGTTAGGGGTTAGGGTAGGGTTAGGGTAGGGGTAGGGGTAAGGGTAGGGGTATGGGTAGGGTTAAGGTAAGGGTAGGGTTAGGGTTAGGTTTGGATTAGAGGTTACGGTAAGGGTTAGGGTTAGGGGTTAGAGTCAGTGTCAGGGTTAGGGTTAGGGTAGGGTTAGTGTTAGGGTAAGGTTTAGGTTTAGGGTTATGGTAAGCGTTAGGGTTAGAGTTAGGGTAGGGTTAGGGTAGGGTTAGGATTAGGGTAGGGTTTGGGTTAGTGGTTAGGGTTAAGGTTAGGGGTTAGGGCTGGGGTAGGTTTAGGGCTAGGGTAGGGTTGGGTTTAGGGTTAGGGTGGGGTAAGGGTTAGGGGCAGGATAAGGGCTTAGGGGTTGGGGTTAGGGGTTAGGATTAGGGTAGGGTTAGGGTAAGGGTAAGGGTTAGGGTAGGGTAAGGGTTAGGGTTTACGGTAGGGTTAGGGTTAGTGTTAGGGTAGGGTTATGGTTAAGTAAGGGTTAGGGTTAGGGTAAAGGTTAGGGTAGGGTTAGGGTTAGGTTTAAGGGGTAGGGTTAGGGTTAGATAATGGTTATGGTAAGTATTAGGGTCAGGGTTACGGGTAGGGTGTGAGTCAGGGTTAGGGTTTTAGGGTTAGGGTAGGGTTAGGGTTAGGTTTTGGGTCGATCAATAGGGTTAGGGTTAGATTAGGGTAGGGTTAGGATAGGGTTAGGGTAGGGTTTGTGTTAGGGTTAGGGTGTAGGGTTAGGGTTAGGGTAGGGTTAGGGTTAGGAGTTAAGGTTAGGGGTTAGTGTTAGGGTAGGGTAGGGGTAGGGTTAGGGTAGGGTAAGGGTTAGGGGTTAGGATTAGGGTTAAGGTGTTAGGAGTTAGGGTTAGGGTAGGGTTAGGGTTAGGGTTAGGGTTAGAATAGGGTAAGAGTTAGGGGTAGGGTTACAGGTAGGGTTAGGGTAAAGTTAGGGTTAGGGTTCCGGTTACGGTTAGGGTCCATCAATAGGGTTAGGGTTTAGGGTTAGGGGTTAGGGTTAGGTGTATGTGTAGGGGTAGGGTTAGTGTTAGGGTTAGGGTTAGGGTTAGGTTGGATTAGGGTTAGGGTTAGGGTTGGGTAAGGGTTAGGTGTAGGATTACGGGTAGGGTTAGTGTTATGGTTAGGGTCCATCAATAGGGTTAGGCAAGGTTTAGGGTTTAGGGTTAGGGTTAGGTGTTAGGGTAAGGGGTTAGGGTTAGGGTAGGGTTAGGGTCCATCAATAGGGTTATGGTAGGGTTAGGGTTATGGATAGGGTTAGAGTTAGGGTAGGGTTAGAGTTAGGGTTAGGGTAGGGTTAGGGTAAGGGTAGAGTTAGGGTAGGTTTATGGTAAGGGTAGGGTAGTGTTAGGGTAGGGTATGGGTTAGGGGTTAGGGTTAAGGTTAGGGGTTAGGGCTCGGGTAGGGTTAGGGGTTAGTGTTAGGGTTAGGGGCAGGGTTAGGGTTAGGGTAGGGTTGGGGTTAGGGTTAGGGTAGGGTTGGGGTTAGGGACAGGGTTAGGGTTTGGGCTTACGGGTTGGGGATAGGGGTTAGGGTCACGGTTAGGGTAGGGTTAGGTTAGGTTTAGGGTTAGTGTTAGGGTTATGGTTAGGTAAGTGTTAGGGGTTAGGGTAAATGTTAGGGTAGGGTTAGGGTTGGGTTAGGGTTAGTGTTAGGGTTAGGGTTATGGCTTAGGGGTAGGTAAGGGTTAGGGTAGGTTTAGGGTCAGGGTCAGGGTTAAGGGTAGGGTTTGAGTCAGGGTCAGGGTCAGGGTTAGGGTTAGCACAGGGTTAGGGTAGGGTTAGGTGTTAGGGTAGGGTTAGGGTTAATGTTAGAGTTATGGTTAGGTAGGGGTTAGGGTAAGGGTTAGGGGTTAGGGTAAATGTTAGGGTAGGTTTAGGGTTAAGGATTAGGGTAGAGTTAGGGTTAGGTAAGGGTTAGGGTATGGTTAGGGTCAGGGTTAAGGGTAGGGTTAGGGTTAGGGTAGAATTAGGGTTAGATTTGAGGGTTAGGGTAGGGTTAGGGTAGGGTTAGGGGTTAGGGTAAGGGTTAGGGTTGGATTAGAATTTACGGTAAGGGTTAGGGTTAGGGGTTAGGGTCAGTATTAGGGTTAGGGGTTAGGGTTAGGGATAGGGTAAGAGTTAGGGTAGGGTTAGGGTAGGGTTAGTGTTAGGGTTAGGGTACGTTTAGGGTTTGGGTAAGGGTTAGGGTGAGGGTTGGTGTTAGGGTAGGATTAGGGTTAGGTTCAGGGTTAGGGTAGTGTTAGGGTTTAGGGTTAGGGTTAGGGTATGGTTAGGGGTTAGGGTTGGGGTAAGGGTTAGGTTAGGGTTAGGGTTAGGGGGTTAGAGTTAGGGGATTAGTGTTAGGGTTAGGGGTTAGGGTTAGGGTTAGGGTGAGGGTTGGTGTTAGGGTAGGATTAGGGTTAGGTTCAGGGTTAGGGTAGTGTTAGGGTTCAGGGTTAGGGTTGTGATAAGTTTTAGGGGATTAGTGTTAGGGGTTAGGGTAGGGTTAGGGTTAGGATTGGGATTAGGTTTAGGTTAGGGTTATGGTTAGGGTTAGGATAGGGTTAATGTAGGGTTAGGGTTAGTGATAGAGTAAGACTTAGGGTTAGGGTTATGGTAAGAGTTAGGGATTGGGATAATGTTAGATTTAGGGTTAAGAATAGGGTTCGGGTTTGATTAGGGTTAGGGTTAGTGTTAGGAATCAATTTGGAGGAAGGAAAAGGTTTAGGAATTGGTTCATTGTTAGGGTTAGTCTTCAAGTTAGTAATAGAGTAAGGGTTAGTGTTCGGGTGTGGAATAGGGTTCTGAATAGGGCGAGGTTTGGGAATAGGATGAAGTTTAGGGTTAGGGTTCGGGTCAGATTTAGCACTATGTTTCAGGTTCCTTTTAGGTTTAGTGATAAGGATTAGGGGTACGTTTAGGTATTGTACAATGCTAAGTGTTAGCTTCTGGGTGGGGGTTGGGGTTTGTCATGGTTTTATGATTTTTTGGTACTGGTATTCCACATCATAACATCATGTATTGCATTAGGAGTTGAAGAGCTAATACTCCAGCTCCATAGATCATTGATAATTCCAGGTATACCTGTCTGAGAAGAGAAGAAGCACTACATTCCCCAGAGGACTTTGCGATGCTTTGTATTTTTACGTGTTTTCCGCTCAGAGGGAACAGATAAAAACCCTCAGCGGTCACGGGACACTCTCTTTCCTTTGGGATCGACTCAGCAGTGGGTGCTCGCTGCCGTATCGCCTTCAGCGTTAGCGTAAGGCCTTCGGTTTATCGGACACTCTCTCTTGCTCATTTTGTTTGATTCATTAGCCTCAATTCCAATTACATTGTATTATATTGTGTTATTTTGCTTTCTAATATCTTATTTAGTAAATTAGCTTTCCTCCTCAGATCGTTGCCGCTGTTTTGTTTCTAGGCCCATCTCCCTTTTCCCTTTTCCCTTTTTCCTTGCCCTTTCCTGGGGCGTGGGTCCGTGGGTCCCCGCAGCAATCGTCACGGAACCGGGCCGATCCAGCCCGGTAAACCGTTGACAGGGTTAGATTAAGGGTGAGGGTTAGGATTAGGACTAGATTTAGGATTAGGTTTAGGAATAGGTTTTCTTTGATTGTTAGAGTGAGAGAAAGGTTAGGCCTTGGGTTTGTTTTTGGAATAGTTTTGGGTTTCAGAATAGGAATTGGGTTAGTATTTGGAATCTGTTTTGGTTTAGTATTAGTGTTAGGGTCAGGGTTAGAAGTTAGGTGATGGCTGTGGTAATCTAATGCTTTGTGTTAGGCTTAGGGTTGGGCTTAAATTTGGGGTTGGTTTTAAGGTCCCATTTAGATTTCAGGTAGAATTGGAGTTAAATTAAGGTAACGGTTAGGATTAGATTTAGGGTTCTGATAAGGGTTAGGTTAGGGTTAGGGTTTGGTTCCAAGTTGTTTTTAGGGTTAGGGTTAACGTTAGGTTTCAGGATAGGGTTAGGAATATAGCTAGGTGTTAGGTAAGGTTTAATCCTAGGGTTTCAGTTCGGGTTAGGTGAAGCATTAGTTTTACAGTTAGAAGACATGTTAGGGTTAGGGTTAGGTTTTGGTGTAGATTTAGGTTTAGGGTAAGGGTTAGGGATGTAGATGAAGGTTTAGTGGAAGGGGTAGGGTTCTCTTTAGTTTTAGGACCCACAGCACAGAACCCGGCCCCAAAAGGGCACGAACGGACCCCATAACCCAGCCCTATAATGTCGATATCTGACCCCAAAACTCAGCGCCAAAATCCTGCAATTCCACCCCAAAATCTCCATTATCAGCCCCAGAATCCGATTATTTCCCCCAAATGTCAGCCCCAAATCCCATTAGTTCCCCCCTGACCCCACAATTTTCCCCCGACCCCATAATTCCCCCCCATGACCCTATAATTTCCCCCCCAACCCCATCAATTCCCCCCTGTGACCCCATTACTTCACCTCCTGACCCTGTTACTTCCCCTATTCCCCCCGACCCTATAATTGCCCTAGAACAGCCGCAGGACGATTCCTCGGTGCTGTTTGAGGTCACATCAGCCCAACCCCATTACTTTCCCCGCGTCCCCATAATTCACCTGTTCCCCCCGTGACCCCATTAATTTCCCCTCTGACCCTATTAGTTCCCCTGTTCCCCCTCCAACCCTTTAAATTCCCCCTGACCCCATAATTCCCCCTGACCCCATTGCTTTCCTCCCGACCCCATAAATTCCCCCTGACCCCATAATTGCTCTATAACAGCCGCAGGATGATTCCTCGGTGCTGTTTGAGGACACGTTGTACGCTGACGGATATTCATCGCCACTCAACGTCGCACAGCGCTACGTTGTGGCCTGCAGGGACACCAAGAAGAAGCGACCCCGTGTGGCCGTTTTGGGGCCGTTCCAGGATTTAGGTTTTTTGGGGTCATTAGGGCCGATTTACGGTCACTTTGGGGTCACTCTGGAGCACTTTGGGGTGCAGTGCTGCGTCGTGGCCTGCAGAGACACCAAGAAGTGACCCCATAGGGGATTTGATATGGTCCTTATGGGGTCGTTATAGGGTTTTGGGGTCACTTTGGGGTCATTTTGGGGCCCTTTGGGGCGCAGCGCTTCCAAGAAGTGTTGGAAGTAATCTGGGATATTTGGGGTCATTTTGCGTCACATCGGGGTCACTTCGGGTCATTGCACGTTGGGGCGTGGCTCGAATGCGAGGCTTAACGTTGGCCACACCCACTCGCTTCCCACTGGCTTCCGGTTTCCCACTTCCAGGCGTGCTTCCGCCTCCTTACCCACAATGCCCCGCTCGCTGCCGGAAATCCGCGCTCCCAGACGTTTCAGTTATTTCCGGTCATCGTGCCTCGTTCCAGTGGCACTGTTCCGCCTCGCTACCCCACACCCCGCCCTTTCCGCTGCCGATCTGTGCTGTGATTGGCCGAGCTGTGCCGTGGGGCCGGAAGCGGCCGCATGGTGGAAGCGGAGCTGGAAGCAGAGCACGTGGTCAGTGGCAGGGCGGGAGGGGCGGTTATGGGGCCGGGGTCAGGTTATGGGGTTATGGGGCAGGGATTTGGGGCTGGGGTCGTGGGTGTGCGGTCCAGGCTTGGGGCAGAGCTGTGGGGCAGAGTTGTGGGTCCAGGTGCACTGATTGGGGCAGAGCTGTGGGATGCGGGGCAGAGCTGTGGGGTGGATCTGTGGGGCAGAGCTGTGGCGGTTGGGGGGCGGAGGTGTGGTGCAGGTATGAGCAGATGTGGGGCTCAGATGCGGGGCTGAGCTGCGGGATGTGAGGCTGATCCATGGGGCAGAGCTGTGGAATGTGGGGCTGATCTGTGGGGCAGGTAGGTATGTGGGGCAGAGCTGTGGGATGTGGGGCAGGTATGTGCAGATTGGGGTTGAGCCGTGGGGCAGAGGTGTGGGATGTGGGGCAGATCTGTGGGTCCAGGTGTGGGGTTTGGGGCAGATGTGTGGGGCAGAGCCACAGGGCTGAGCTCTGGGGCCAGGTGTGGGGTGAGGGGCTGAGCTGTGGTGCAGAGCTGAGGGATGTGGGGCTGAGCTGTGGGTCCAGGTGTGGGGTTTGGGGCAGATGTGTGGGGCAGAGCCACAGGGCTGAGCTCTGGGGCCAGGTGTGGGATGAGGGGCTGAGCTGTGGGATGTGGGGCTGAGCTGTGTGGCCAGGGGATGAGGGGCAGAGATGTGGGGCAAATGTGTGGGATGTGGGGCAGCGCTGTGGGGCTGAGCTGTGGTGTGGATGTTTGGGGTGAAGGTGTGGGGCAGAGTTCTGCCCCACAGAGGTGCTCCCGCAGGAGGTGGAGGAGATGCAGTGGCGGCATTCTGAGGGGAATAGGTCAGTGCCCCATTGCTGCCCCACAGCTGCCCCATAGCCACCCCATTGAGATCCACTGAGATCAGTGGAGACCCCATTGAGATCCGTAGGGACCCCATGGAGATCCATGGTGACCCATGGCTGCCCCGTAGCTGCCCCACATCCGCCCCATAGCTGGGCGTGGCTTCGCTCTGGGCACACCGCCTTCTGCGGGACCCACAGCGACCCACACTGACCCACAGTGACCCACACTGACCCATAGAGACCCACAGCGACCCATAGAGACTCACAGCGACCCATAGCGGGACCCACAGCGACCCAACCGACCCACAGCAACCTATAGGGGGAACCACAGCAACCCACAGAGACCGATAGCTCACACAGCGACCCACAGTGACCCACAGCGGGACCCACAGCGACCCATAGAGACCCACAGCGACCCATAGAAACACATAGAGACTCATAGTTACCCACAGCGACTTATAGAGACCCACAGCGACTCACTGAGACCCACAGTGACCTATAGCTGGACCCACAGACACCCACAGCAACCCAAAGTGACCCACAGCTTGACCCATAGCGACCTATGCCAGGAACCACAGCGACCCATTGGGACCCATAGCGATCCACAGCGACCCATGGAAAACCACAGGGAGCAAGAGGGAGCCACAGAGACACAGCGACATCACGTGAGAGCGCCGCCTGGTGTCGTGGAGGGGGAACTGCAGCTCCTTAGGAATCTCCTGGGGCACATAGAGACCAACAGCGCCTCATAGCAGGACCCACACTGACCCACAGCGAACCATATTGGGACCCACAGCGTAACCCACAGCGACCCGTAACAGACCACATTGACCCATTGCGACGCACTGCAACCCATAGCGACTCATAGAGGCACAGCGACACACAGCCATCCACAGCAACCCATAGCGACCCAGCCGACCCACAGCAACCTATAGGGGGGCCCACAGCGACTCACAGCAACCCACAGAGACTGATTACAACCAATAGTGACCGATAGCGACCCACCGCGACACACAGCGACCCACACCGACCCATAGCAACCCACAGTGACCCACAGAGACCCACTGAGACCCATAGAGACCCAAAGCGACCCACAGCGACCCATAGCAGGACCTAGAGTGACCCATAGCGTCCCGAAGAGACCCGTAGCGACTCACTGCGACCCACAATGACCCATAGCTGGACCCACAGACACCCACAGCATGACCCACAGCGACCCATTGCAACCCTTAGCAACATGTAGAGACTTATAGCGATCCACATCGACCCATAGCGACCCATGGATACACATAGCAAGACCCACAGTGACCCATAGCGTCCCATAGAGACCCGCAGCAAAACGTAGCAGCCCACAGAGATCGATAGCGACGCATAGTGACCCACAGCGACCCATAGCGCCCAATAGGAAACCACTGATAGCAATAAGGAGCCCTAGAGACCCAGCGACATTACGTGAGAGCGCCCCCTGGTGGCGTGGAGGGGAACTGCAGCCCCTTAGGGATCCATTGGGAACCTTAGAGACCCACAGAGACCCATAGCAGGACCCACAGCAAACCAAAGCGATCCATAGCAACCCATAGCGATCCACAGTGACCCACAGTAACCCACAGCGAAGCATATTGGGACCCATAGCGACACATAGCGCCCAATAGGAAAACACAGAGAGCAATAGGAAGCCGTAGAGACACAGCGACATCATGTGAGAGCTCCCTCTGGTGGCGTGAAGGGGAACTGCAGCCCCTTAGGGATCTCCTGGGGCACGTAGAGACCCATAGCAGGACCCACACCGACCCACAGCGAACCCTATTGGGACCCATAGCGTGACCCACAGCGACCCACAGCAACCCATAGAGACTCATAGCAAACCACAGCAACCCACAGTGACCCATAGCGAGACCCACAGCGACCCACAGTGACCCACAGCTTGACCCAAAGCAACCCATGCCGGGACCCACAGCGACCCATAGAAAACCTCAGAGAGCAATAGGAAGGCACAGAGACATCACGTGAGAGCGCCCCCTCCCCTGGTGGCGTGGAGGGGAACTGCAGCCCCTTAGGGATCTCCTGGGGCATATAGAGACCCACAGCGACCCATAGCAGGACCCACAGTGACCCACAGCAAACCATATTGGGACCCATAGCGGGACCCAGAGAGACCCACAGACTGTTACAATGAAGGGTCGGGAACCCAGCTTGATGCTAGCTAATGTTCCATTTATTAAGCAACAACTCAAAGCTTAGATAGACAGAGAAGCAGTGTGTGTTAGGATCTAACTGGGGGAAGCTGCAAGGATCTAATTGAGGGAATTTACACTCCTCAGTGTTAACAGGTCAAGAATATAAAACACTCCTAGTCATCTAAACAAACAGTTTCTTATTGCTATCCATTACTGTCTTCTGTTTCTTTTCACTCCTTAGACATGGTTGTCTCAAGCTTATCAGCTTATCTTTACACAGCCTACGTCCAAGGTTTATGGCCTGATTCCTGCTTAGCTAACAGTTCCGTCTGACTCCCACTTTTGCCATCACCCACTTCTCCCCCTTTCTGTTATGAATATTTTCTTTGTAGCATTGTCAATCATCTTTTTGCGCACATTGTAAAATGCAAGGAAGTAACAGCAAAAGCGTTACAACGATCATCGCAATGTAGCACATCATTTTTAAGATACTGTGGAGCCATCCGGTGAGACCCCCATCCCGAGAATAATTTGTCCAACCAGTCCCAATCCCTCTGTTCCTGCAGTTTCTTCACTCCATCCCGTATGGTCTTGATACTTGCTTGAATTGAAACGGAATGTTCTGACAGGTTCATGCAGCACATTCCTTCGAAATCCTCCCAGCCATGGCCTTGCGCCAGAAGTAGGAAATCAGTAGCAGCGCAATTTTGTGGCGCAGCATGTCTGACACTGTCCGCATCAAGTAAAAGACCTGTTAAAGCTAAACTAGTGGCATTTCCTTGTTTTGCTAAGCAAGAACCCAGTTTGTTCAGTGTTGCCAAAGCTTTAGCAACAGCAACCTGCGGTGTGAAAAAGGAAACGGCTCCTATGGTCTCCCTGTTCCAAAACTTCATGTTATCATCACAATCTGATCTGAAGGTGTGGGTCATTCTCCTAAAACGGTGATGAGAATATTTCTTTCTCCATTGCAAGACAGTTGTCTCATTTCGGGTAAGGATGGTTAAACGCCCGAGACTACATGGCCCACCTCTAATGTAAGAAGGAATGGCAGGCCATGCCCGGTCAGCGCAACTACGGAAAACTCCATCTGGTAACTGTAAAGGAGCATTTACTGATTTTGAAAGGCTGGGTGAGGTGTAATTACACCACAGAGTTTGGTTATTGATGGCTGTGTCTACGGGACTGACATCCCATAGTTTGGTTTTATTTTTTCCAGTAGAATGGAATCTCAGGCAGAAGTCCATTTTTATAGATCCTAAGAAATCTATTTCTTGTGGCTCTAATTTGGCAGACGGAAGATATGGAACCCATCCATCCCAATTATCTACCGAATTTGTGCCAGTAAAGATTGCTCGTGAGGGACCAGGGATTGGCCACTCGTCTATGGGAAAGCCCACCAAGCGGGTAGAGAAGGGATTTTGTGCAGTTGCAGTGGCTAAGCAAAGTGTTTCCTGATGAGTAATATTAGCAAGTGTAAGCCACACATTCGTTTTTGGGAGGGTAATAAAACCAGTAGAGAGTCCTGAAATTTCAAGAAGTCAAGTCCATACAGTAGCTGGTCTCATCCTTCCTTGGTTGTGTTTTCATCTGTTGTCGACCAAGTCTGTTCCTCGCGGTATGGTTTCACGTTCTTCGCAGGAATCCACCTGGGGCCTTTTCCTGTGGAGACACAAGCATAACCTCTCCCCCATGTGACAAGAGGATATGGCCCCATTATCATACCTGTTTCTGGGTGGCGAATCAACACCGGAGCCTTGATTCTTCTTTCCAATGTGATATTCGAACTAAAATGTCGGACTATCGGGGGATTGGTATCTAGCAGAGAAGAATTCAAAAAGTGAAAACATCAAGAGCTTTATGTAGTCGCTCCTCAGGAGGGGAAGCTCCCATTCCCCCTTTCTGTTGTGCTAATAGACGCTTTAAAGATTGGTGTGACCGCTCAATTGACCTGGAGGGGAATGAGGGATCGCGGTGATGTGCATAATGCCCCAAGAATCCAGGAAGGCTTTTGTCGCAGCGGAGGTATATGCAGGACCATGATCTGTTTTTAATTGGGAAGGGATACCTAATGTAGCAAAAGCACGCAGCAAACGCTTGCGAACATCTCGTGCCTTTTCTCCTGTATGACAAGAGGAAAATAAAGCTCCGGAAAAAGTATCAATCGAGGAATGTGTATATTTCAGCTTACCAAACCATGGGTAATGTGTGACATCCATTTGCCATAGCTGGAGGCTCTGCAGATCTCTGGGGTTAACCCCCCCTGCTATTGATGGGAAAGAATGCCTCTGGCAGTCGGGACATACCGCTGTAATGTTTGATGCTTGTTGGGAGGTAAGCCCAGACTGTCGTTTAAGACCTCCAGCATTCTGATGAAAGGAGTGGCTAAGTTTAGCTTGCGCTATTCGGTCTGGTAAAACACGGACATATCAGCTTGAGATTCCCTTCTGCCGTGAAACCAGGTAAAGATGTGTGTGAGCGGATGTGCATTACAAAATAAGGATGAGTGTGGGAGTCTAAAAAAAAAAAAGTTCCTGGAACAAAATAAACAATGAAGAGTGAGAAATATTGCGTAATATGGATGCTTCTGCTCGCTGAACAATTCCTGCAACAGAAGCTGAGTCGGTAATAGGATTGAAAGGTGTGGACCATTTCCAAAAAACTCGGACAACAGCAGCTGGTTCCACTATTTGTGGAGAACCAGAAACAATTTCAATATCCGAATCCCATTGCTTCTGTTGATTATCCCACCATCAAATAACTGATTTGTGTGATCTTCCAGACCCATCCGTAATCTGGTAAGGGCCTGCAGCAGCTGATCACTTCTTTTTGGTGTGGATGTGAAGTGAACATTGAGGTTCAATAGCTTGTGTGACGGTGCGTGGGAAGTAAGGCTGCCTGTATAGCTTGCCAATGCCATGCTAAAGGCATCTGCTTGCTGATCAAGCCATTGTAAATACACATTTGTCACAGGTAAACAACTAGAGGAAAAGTCTACCCCTGATAACATCAGCAAGCGCTGCCTAGCTTTGATTCTCAGGGAAGCAAACATCTCATGCTGTGTCAGGATTGTCTTTGTCAACTGGTTTGGCAAAAAAATCCATTCAATAATGAATAGTGGGTCTGGCCTTTGAAAATCCCACTGAAAAATTAGCGCATGAGGTTGTCGAGCAGGGTTGAGGATCATTAGAAAAAAAGGTAACTCCGGGGCACACCGATGAGCTTGTCTGTTAGTGCTAGCTGCAGCAACTTTTTGCAAGGCACTAGCCACTTCAGAGCCAAGACGGCAGGGAGAGTGTAAATCAGAATCCCCTTTCAGTAGTTCCAAAAGAGGATACAAGTCTGCATTAGAGATACCCAAGAGCGGTCAGACCCAGTTAATTGATCCCAACCATTTTTGTACATCGTGTCAATTTTTCACATCAGTTTGTCTTTGTAAGGGCTAGGGAATGATAGTCTGGGCTCTGATGCACCAGCCTAAATATTTCCATGGTGATGTTTTCTGCATTTTTTCAGGCGCAATACAGAAACCTGCCGAATTAACAGCAGTTGTAAGGAGGGCTACTGCTTCCTCCATGATCTCGTGATGTTGCGCGGCCACTAAGATGTCGTCCATCTAATGATACGATAAAACATTTGGCATTGTGTCTGGAATGGGGCTAAGCACTTTAGCTACATACCACTGACAAATGGTGGGGCTATTTTTCATTCCTTGTGGCAGCACAACCCACTGGTATCTCTGCAACGGGGCTTGCATGTTGATGCTTGGAACTGAAAAAGCAAATGGAGGGGCATCCTCAGGGTGTAATGGACTATTAAAAAAGCAGTCTTGAAGATCAGTGCCAGTCAAATGCCAGTCTCCGGGAATCATAGTGGGTGACAGGAGGCCTGGTTGAAGGGCTCCCATATTTTCCAGAGCATCATTCATTTTTCTGAGGTCATGGAACAAGCGCCATTGACCAGTTTGTTTCTTAATGACAAATCCAGGTGAGTTCCAAGGATTAGTGGAGGTACAGTATGTCCTTTTGCTAATTGTTCCGCTACCAAGTCTTGGAGGGCGCCAAGTTTTTCTAGCGAAAGGGGCCATTGATCCACCCATCTAGGGGTATCTGTTTTCCATATTAGCTTAAGGGCGTCGCACCTCTCAATGGCCCCTCCTGAAAATCTGACTTGATAGTGACTCCCCACTGAACCATAACATCAGGGCCCCATAAATATCATCGGAATTGGCAACACAAACGGTTTGATAGTAGCTACCCGATCTTCAGGTCCTCTGATTGGAATGAACTCAGCACTTTGCTGGCTGTTCCTTGCACCACCCACCCCAGCTAATGTATGTGATGATTTGTATGATGTAACCCAAAACCAAACCCCAGGCCTACCCCTTCTCTCACCCTGACACTCGAACCAAACCTCCGCCTAAACCTAACCCTAATATCTAAGCCTAAGCCTAACCCTTCCAATTGCCCTAGCCCTAACACTAACCCTTTTCCTATACCTAACCCTGACCTCAACCCTGATCCTAACCTTTCCCTAACCCTAACACCAACCCGTAACATCATTTGAATCCTAATCCTATTCCAAACCTTAACCCTATCCCAAGGCCTAACCCTACTCTGACCTTTACACTCCAACTAACCCAACCTCGATCAATAAATACAAATGGAATCCTAAACCTAAACCTAAACCTAAACCTACTGCTAACACCACAAGTCAGCCTACTTTTCTCCCTAAATCTAATCACAAATCTCAAAAAATCTTTGTCCCTAACCCTAATCATAAATCCAGTCCAAACTCTGAAACTTTCCCAAAACCTATGCCTATTCCTAACACTTACTCTTACCCTAAGTCTATCCCTAACACTAACCCTTCTCCCAGACACAACCCTAAAGCCAACACTAATCCTAACCTAATCTTTATCCTAATCCTAAACCTAATCCTAACTCTTACCCTAATTCTAACTCTACCCTAACCCTAACTCTGACCCTCAAACCAAACCCACATTTAAGCACAACCCTAATCCCGACACCTAGCATCAGATTACCACAACCCTAACGGAACCCTAACCCTAACACTAATGCTAGGACTATCCCAAACCCTAACCCAAGTACTAGACCAAACCATACCCCTATCCCTCACTCTAAAACTAACAACCCTAACTAAACTCTAACCGTAACCCTATCCCTAATACTAACACTAATCATCTTTTAAACACCAATGTTATTCCTATTCCTAAACCTTACCCAATCTCCAAATGAAATCCAAGGCCGGTGCCTTCTCACACCCTAACGATCAAACCAAACCTACATCTAAACCTAACCCTAAATTCAATCTTTACCCTAAACCATACACTTGCCCTGGCCTTAACACTAACCCTTTCCCTATACCTAACCCTAACCCTAACCTTAACACTAATTTGAGGCCTATCCCTAGTAGGAACCCAAAACCTAATTGGAATCTGAATCCTGTTCTTAACCTTAACCCTAACACGACTTAACTCTACTCTGACCCTAAAAGTCAAATGAACCCTACTCCTTACCCTAAACCTCAATCTAAACCTAAACCTAACCCTAAACCTAAACTTCACAAGAACACTCAACCTAATCCTAGCACTAACCTAAACTAAAACTAAAACAACTTTTTTGCTAACCCTAATCCTAAATCTAACCCTAACCCCAAAACTCCCCCAAACCTGACCCTAAACCTAATCCACTCCAAAATCCTTACCCTAACCCTAACCCCAAACACCCTAATACTAGAACTAAAGCAATCCTTCACCCTAACCCTAAAACTAACAATTTAACTTTGACCCTAAAACTCAAATTCACCCTACATACACTTTATGCTACCTAGGTTAGGGTCAGGCTCAATCTGGGTTTTGTGTTGGGGTCAAAGGGATAGGGTTAGGGTAGAGTTCGAGTTAGGATGAAGGTAATGCTTACAGATATGTTTAGAGAATGGAACAGGGTTAGGGTTAAGGTTAGGGTAAGGTTGAAGGTTAGGCTCAGGGACAGATTTAGGGTTAGAGTTTGGGTTCCTTTTAGGTTTAGGGATAGGGTTAGGGTACGGTTAGGTATTGTACAACGCTAAGTGTTAGCTTCTGGGTAAGGGATAGGGTTAGGGTAAGGGTTAGATTCAGGGTTAGGGTTAGCATTAGCATCAGGGTTAGGGTTATGGTAAGAGTTAGGATAGGGAATGGGATACAGTTAGGGTAAGGGTTAGGAATAGGGTTAGGGTTACATTAAGGTTAGGGTTAGTGTTTGGATCAGGGGTAGGGTTAGGAATAAAGTTAGAGTAAGGGCTAGGATTAGGGTTAGGGTTAGGGTAGGGATACGGTTAGGGTAGAGTTAAGGTTAGGGTAGGGTTAGGGTTAGGGTTAGGGTAAGGGTTAGGGATAGGGTTAGGGTTAGGGTTAGGGTTAGGTTAGGGTTTGGGTTATGGTAAGAGTTAGGATAGGGATTGTGATACGGTTAGGGTAAGGGTTAGGAATAGGGATAGGGTTTGATTAGGGTAAGGGTTATTGTTTGGATTAGGGGTAGGGTTACGAATAAAGTTAGAGTTAGGGCTAGGATTAGGGTTAGGGTTCGGGATCGGATTAGTGTTAGGGTAAGGAATAAAGTTAGAGTTAGTGTTAGGATTAGGGTTAGGGTAAAGTAGGGTTAGGGGTAGGGTTAGGGTTACGGTTAGGGTTAGGGTAGGGTTAGGGTTAGGGTTTGGGTTAGGCTAGGGTTAGGGTAAGGGTAAAGGTTAGGGTTAGGGTTAGGGTTAGGGTTAGGGTTAGGTAAGGGTTAGGGTTAGGGTTAGGGTTAGGATTAGGGTTAGGGTTAGGGTTAGGGTAGGGTTAGGGTTAGGGTTAGGGTTAAGGTTAAATTTATTGTTAGGGTTAGGGTTAGGGTTAGGGTTAGGGTTAGGGTTAGGGTTAGGGTTAGGGTAGGGTTAGGGTTAGGGTTAGGGTTAGGTTAGGGTTGGGGTTAGGGTTAGGGTTAGGGTTAGGGTTAGGGTTAGGGTTAGGGTTAGGGTAGGGTTAGGGTTAGGGTAAAATTAGGTTTAGGGTTAGTGTTAGGGTTAGGGTTAAATTTATTGTTAGGTTTAGGGTTAAGGTTAGAGTTAGGGTTAGGGTTGAGGTTAGGGTTAGGGTTAGGGTTAGGGTTAGGGTTAGGGTTAGGTTAGGGTTAGGGTTAGGGTTAAGGTGAGAGTTAGGGTTAGGGTTAGGGTTAGGGTTAGGTAAGGGTTAGGGTTAGGGTAAGAATTAGGATAGGGATTGTGATACAGTTAAGGTAAGGGTTAGGAATTAGAGTTAGGGTTAGGGTTAGGATTAGGGTTAGGGTTAGGTTAGGGTTAGGGTTAGGGTTAAGGTTAGAGTTAGGGTTAGGGTTAGGGTTAGGGTTAGGTAAGGGTTAGGGTTAGGGTAAGAATTAGGATAGGGATTGTGATACAGTTAAGGTAAGGGTTAGGAATTAGGGTTAGGGTTAGGGTTAGGTTTAGGTTTAGGGTTAGGGTTAGGGTTAGTGTTAGGGTAGGTTAGGGTTAGGGTATGGTAGGGTTAGGGTTAGGGTAGGGTAAGGGTTAGCATTAGGTTTAGGGTTAGGGTTAGGGTTAGAGTTAGGTTAGGGCTAGGGTTAGGGTTAGGGTTAGGGTTAGGGTTAATGTAGTTTAGGGCTAGGGTTAGGGTTAGGGTTAGGATAGGGTTAATGTAGGGTTAGGGTTAGTGCTAGGAATCAATTTGGAGGAAGGAAAAGGTATAGGAATTGGTTCATTGTTAGCGTTAGTCTTCAGGGTTAGGGTTCGGATTTAGCACTATGTTTCAGGTTCCTTTTAGGTTTAGTGATAAGGATTAGGGGTACGTTTACGTATTGTACAATGCTAAGTGTTAGCTTCTGGGTGGGGGTTGGGGTTAGATTAAGGGTGAGGGTTAGGACTAGATTTAGGATTAGGTTTAGGAATAGGTTTTCTTTGATTGTTAGGGTGAGAGAAAGGTTAGGCCTTGGGTTTGTTTTTGGAATAGTTTTGGGTTTCAGAATAGGAATTGGGTTAGTATTTGGAATCTGATTGCTTTAGTATTAGTGTTAGGGTGGGGGTTAGAAGTTAGGTGAGCGTTGTGGTAATCTAATGCTTTGTGTTAGGCTTAGGGTTGGGCTTTTACTTGAGGTTGGTGTTAGGGTCAGCTTTAGTTTGAAGGTAGATTTAGAGTTTAAATTGTGGTCATGCTTTGGATTAGTTTTAGAGTTAGGGTAAGATTTAGGTTTCCTTTCAGTGTTAGGCTGTGAGAATTGTAGGCTTTGTGTTTTTGGGTTTGTGTTGGGTTTAGGAATTGGAATAGTGTTTGGGATAGTATTAGCGTTAAGGCTGGGGTTAGAGTTAGGTGATGGCTGTGGTAATCTAATGCTTTGTGTTAGGTTTAGGGTTGGGCTTCAATCTGGGGTTGGTTTTAAGGTCCCATTTAGATTTCAGGAAGAATTGGAGTTCAATTGAGGTAACGGTTAGGATTAGATTTAGGGTTCTGATAAGGGTTAGGTTAGGGTTAGGGTTTGGTTCCAAGTTGTTTTTAGGGTTAGGGTTAACGTTAGGTTTCAGGATAGGGTTAGGAATATAGCTAGGTGTTAGGTAAGGTTTAGTCCTGGGGTTTCAGTTCGGGTTAGGTGAAGCGTTAGTTTTACAGTTAGAAGACATGTTAGGGTTAGGGTTAGGTTTTGGTGTAGATTTAGGTTTAGGGTAAGGGTTAGGGATGTAGATGAAGGTTTAGTGGAAGGGGTAGGGTTCTCTTTAGTTTTAGGACCAGGGAAGGGTCCTAAAAGGGCCTTGGCTAAGGGTGAGTTTTAGTATTTGATTTAGCGTTGCGTTCAGGTCTAGGTTAGTTTGAGTGTCAGGCTGAGAGAAGGGGTAGGCCTTGGGTTTGGTTCTGGCTTAGTGTTAGGTTTAGGAATAGGAATAGTTTTGGTGTTTGGATTGGGTTTGGGGTTAGTAGTAGGGATTGGATTGGGGTTAGTGTTAGGTGAGATCTGCGGTAATCTGATGCTTTCTTTGAGGCTTGAGGTTTGAGCTTAAACGTGGTGTTGGTTTTAGGGTAGGATTTAGGGCTAGGGTTTGGTTGAGGGTAGCATTAGGTTTAGGTTTAGGGGAAGGGTTTTGGTTAGGGTAGAGGTTAGAATTCTGGTTTGGGTTAGGAATAGGGTTCTGGACAAGGTAAGGATTTAGTCCTAGGTTTCCAGTTAGGGTAAGGTGAAGTGCTGGTGTTCTAGTTAGGAGAAGAGTTAGGTTGAGGTTTCGGGTTAGGTTTTTTTGTCGATTTAGGTTTTAGGTAAGGGGTAGATTTTAGACAACATGAGCTTTCTGGTCAGAGTAGGGTTAGGCCTTAGAATATGGATAAGATTAGGATAAATGTAGGGTTAGTTTCGGGTTTAGGTTAGTTTGAGTGTTAGGCTGAGAGAAGGGGAGGGCCTTGGGTTTGGGTTTGGTTTAGGGTTAAGATAAGGTTTAGGAATAGGAGTAGGTTTGGGGTTTGGATTGGGTTTGGACTTGATAGTGACTCCCCACTGAACCATAACATCAGGGCCCCATCAATATCATCGGAATTGGCAACACAAACGGTTTGATAGTAGCTACCCGATCTTCAGGTCCTCTGATTGGAATGAACTCAGCACTTTGCTGGCTGTTCCTTGCACCTCCCACCCCAGCTAATGTATGGGATGATTTGTATGATGTAACCCAAAACCAAACCCCAGGCCTACCCCTTCTCTCACCCTGACACTCGAACCAAACCTCCGCCTAAACCTAACCCTAATATCTAAGCCTAAGCCTAACCCTTCCAATTGCCCTAGCCCTAACACTAACCCTTTTCCTATACCTAACCCTGACCTCAACCCTGATCCTAACCTTTCCCTAACCCTAACACCAACCCGTAACATCATTTGAATCCTAATCCTATTCCAAACCTTAACCCTATCCCAAGGCCTAACCCTACTCTGACCTTTACACTCCAACTAACCCAACCTCGATCAATAAATACAAATGGAATCCTAAACCTAAACCTAAACCTAAACCTACTGCTAACACCACAAGTCAGCCTACTTTTCTCCCTAAATCTAATCATAAATCTCAAAAAATCTTTGTCCCTAACCCTAATCATAAATCCAGTCCAAACTCTGAAACTTTCCCAAAACCTATGCCTATTCCTAACACTTACTCTTACCCTAAGTCTATCCCTAACACTAACCCTTCTCCCAGACACAACCCTAAAGCCAACACTAATCCTAACCTAATCTTTATCCTAACCCTAAACCTAATCCTAACTCTTACCCTAATTCTAACTCTACCCTAACCCTAACTCTGACCCTCAAACCAAACCCACATTTAAGCACAACCCTAATCCCGACACCTAGCATCAGATTACCACAACCCTAACGGAACCCTAACCCTAACACTAATGCTAGGACTATCCCAAACCCTAACCCAAGTACTAGACCAAACCATACCCCTATCCCTCACTCTAAAACTAACAACCCTAACTAAACTCTAACCGTAACCCTATCCCTAATACTAACACTAATCATCTTTTAAACACCAATGTTATTCCTATTCCTAAACCTTACCCAATCTCCAAATGAAATCCAAGGCCGGTGCCTTCTCACACCCTAACGATCAAACCAAACCTACATCTAAACCTAACCCTAAATCCAATCTTTACCCTAAACCATACACTTGCCCTGGCCTTAACACTAACCCTTTCCCTATACCTAACCCTAACCCTAACCTTAACACTAATTTGAGGCCTATCCCTAGTAGGAACCCAAAACCTAATTGGAATCTGAATCCTGTTCTTAACCTTAACCCTAACACGACTTAACTCTACTCTGACCCTAAAAGTCAAATGAACCCTACTCCTTACCCTAAACCTCAATCTAAACCTAAACCTAACCCTAAACCTAAACTTCACAAGAACACTCAACCTAATCCTAGCACTAACCTAAACTAAAACTAAAACAACTTTTTTGCTAACCCTAATCCTAAATCTAACCCTAACCCCAAAACTCCCCCAAACCTGACCCTAAACCTAATCCACTCCAAAATCCTTACCCTAACCCTAACCCCAAACACCCTAATACTAGAACTAAAGCAATCCTTCACCCTAACCCTAAAACTAACAATTTAACTTTGACCCTAAAACTCAAATTCACCCTACATACACTTTATGCTACCTAGGTTAGGGTCAGGCTCAATCTGGGTTTTGTGTTGGGGTCAAAGGGATAGGGTTAGGGTAGAGTTCGAGTTAGGATGAAGGTAATGCTTACAGATATGTTTAGAGAATGGAACAGGGTTAGGGTTAAGGTTAGGGTAAGGTTGAAGGTTAGGCTCAGGGACAGATTTAGGGTTAGAGTTTGGGTTCCTTTTAGGTTTAGGGATAGGGTTAGGGTACGGTTAGGTATTGTACAACGCTAAGTGTTAGCTTCTGGGTAAGGGATAGGGTTAGGGTAAGGGTTAGATTCAGGGTTAGGGTTAGCATTAGCATCAGGGTTAGGGTTATGGTAAGAGTTAGGATAGGGAATGGGATACAGTTAGGGTAAGGGTTAGGAATAGGGTTAGGGTTACATTAAGGTTAGGGTTAGTGTTTGGATCAGGGGTAGGGTTAGGAATAAAGTTAGAGTAAGGGCTAGGATTAGGGTTAGGGTTAGGGTAGGGATACGGTTAGGGTAGAGTTAAGGTTAGGGTAGGGTTAGGGTTAGGGTAAGGGTTAGGGATAGGGTTAGGGTTAGGGTTAGGGTTAGGTTAGGGTTTGGGTTATGGTAAGAGTTAGGATAGGGATTGTGATACGGTTAGGGTAAGGGTTAGGAATAGGGATAGGGTTTGATTAGGGTAAGGGTTATTGTTTGGATTAGGGGTAGGGTTACGAATAAAGTTAGAGTTAGGGCTAGGATTAGGGTTAGGGTTCGGGATTGGATTAGTGTTAGGGTAAGGAATAAAGTTAGAGTTAGTGTTAGGATTAGGGTTAGGGTAAAGTAGGGGTAGGGTTAGGGTTACGGTTAGGGTTAGGGTAGGGTTAGGGTTAGGGTTTGTGTTAGGCTAGGGTTAGGGTAAGGGTAAGGGTTAGGGTTAGGGTTAGGGTTAGGGTTAGGGTAGGGTTAGGGTTAGGGTTAGGGTTAGGGTTAGGATTAGGGTTAGGGTTAGGGTTAGGGTAGGGTTAGGGTTAGGGTTAGGGTTAAGGTTAAATTTATTGTTAGGGTTAGGGTTAGGGTTAGGGCTAGGGTTAGGGTAGGGTTAGGGTTAGGGTTAGGGTTAGGGTTAGGTTAGGGTTGGGGTTAGGGTTAGGGTTAGGGTTAGGGTTAGGGTTAGGGTATGCTTAGGGTTAGGGTAAAATTAGGTTTACGGTTAGTGTTAGGGTTAGGGTTAAATTTATTGTTAGGGTTAGGGTTAGGGTTAGGTTAGGGTTAGGGTTAGGGTTAAGGTGAGAGTTAGGGTTAGGGTTAGGGTTAGGGTTAGGTAAGGGTTAGGGTTAGGGTAAGAATTAGGATAGGGATTGTGATACAGTTAAGGTAAGGGTTAGGAATTAGAGTTAGGGTTAGGGTTAGGATTAGGGTTAGGGTTAGGTTAGGGTTAGGGTTAGGGTTAAGGTTAGAGTTAGGGTTAGGGTTAGGGTTAGGGTTAGGTAAGGGTTAGGGTTAGGGTAAGAATTAGGATAGGGATTGTGATACAGTTAAGGTAAGGGTTAGGAATTAGGGTTAGGGTTAGGGTTAGGTTTAGGTTTAGGTTTAGGGTTAGGGTTAGGGTTAGGGTTAGTGTTAGGGTAGGTTAGGGTTAGGGTATGGTAGGGTTAGGGTTAGGGTAGGGTAAGGGTTAGCATTAGGTTTAGGGTTAGGGTTAGGGTTAGAGTTAGGTTAGGGCTAGGTTTAGGGTTAGGGTTAGGGTTAGGGTTAATGTAGTTTAGGGCTAGGGTTAGGGTTAGGGTTAGGATAGGGTTAATGTAGGGTTGGGGTTAGTGCTAGGAATCAATTTGGAGGAAGGAAAAGGTATAGGAATTGGTTCATTGTTAGCGTTAGTCTTCAGGGTTAGGGTTCGGATTTAGCACTATGTTTCAGGTTCCTTTTAGGTTTAGTGATAAGGATTAGGGGTACGTTTAGGTATTGTACAATGCTAAGTGTTAGCTTCTGGGTGGGGGTTGGGGTTAGATTAAGGGTGAGGGTTAGGACTAGATTTAGGATTAGGTTTAGGAATAGGTTTTCTTTGATTGTTAGGGTGAGAGAAAGGTTAGGCCTTGGGTTTGTTTTTGGAATAGTTTTGGGTTTCAGAATAGGAATTGGGTTAGTATTTGGAATCTGATTAAGATAAGGTTTAGGAATAGTAGTAGGTTTGGGGTTTGGATTGGGTTTGGGGTTAGCTTTAGTGCTAGGTTTTGGTTTTGGTTTCGAGTTAGGTGAGGGTTTTGGTAATCTGATGCTTTGTTCAAGGTTTTGGGTTGGGCTTCAATTTGGGTTTTGGATTAGGATCAGAGTTAGGGATAGCTTGAAGGTAGAGTTAGGATTCGGGTAATAGCTACAGTGATTCTTATGGAGACGATTTGGGTCAAGGGTAAGTATTAGGCTTAGCTTTAGATTTACAGTTAGCTTTAGGTTTAGGATTAGAGTTGTGGTTTTGGTTGGGAGTAGGGTTAGTGCTAGGTTTGAGGTTAGGGTTAGGGTTAGGTTTAGCATTTCAAGTAAGTCTTAGGTTTCTGGTTAGGTTGAGGTTGAGGGTTAGGTTGTGAGTTAGGGCAAAGATTGTGGATAGGGTAAAGGTTGGAGCTTGGATTAGGTTTCGGGTTAGCAATAGTCTTAGGTGTCATTTCTCCTGTAGACAAATCAGGTGTGATTCCACTGCTTCGAAATGTTCAGCAAGAAACCCTATAATCAGAGCACCGCAAAAGCCCCCTTTACCAAGTAGATCACACCAGCAGCGAGCTTTCTGTTCGAATGGCGCTGATCTGCGAATTCCGATTCTATGGCATCAATCGCGGCTCCTGCGGCTTTTGCCGCTGAAGAAAGACGAGCGTCATCAAGGTGCCGTGCAATGAATAGCGGCTTCAAGAATCAGCCGGCAGAGGTCCTAATCAAGCAAATCGCGGTTTCCATGTGAAAGTGACTCCGTTTCAGGAGTTGGAAGTGAATGGAAGCTGAATCCTAACATTAATGGGAGGGTAAGTTTGGATTCTCATTCTGCTCTGCAACTGTATACAACGTATGTCTGCATCATTCATTCATCTGCGAGCACGTTTTCATTCTTTTTCTCTGAGCAGTGTTCTTCTCCTTTTTAGTACCTCTAGATAATACCGACACACCAGTTTTGATGTCGAAGAAACGGATCATTCCGATGTTCATTTGGAACGGTATGATATTCAGAGCTAAAGAAGTCAAATAGTAGCGTTGAATACGTCAAGCTGTTTTTTCTACCAAATGCATTGTGTGATTCAACCGCTTCGAAATGTTCCCCAAAAACACTGTCATTGGAGCATTGCAAAAGCCTTCTTTAAAAAGCAGAGCAAAACGGCTGCGAGCTTTCTATTTGAAACGAGAAGAACTGCGTATCAGGCTCGAATCGCATCAATCGCGGCTATTGCTGCTTTTGCCGCTGAAGAAAGACGCCAATAAAACGACAGACGTGCACTGAATAGCGGCATCAATAATTGCCGGTTGCGGTCAAATTACATCCAATCGCGTCTAACACGTGAAAGTGACTCCGTTTCAGGAGTTGTAAGAGAATGCATGCTGGATCCCAAACTTAGTGGGAGGGAAAGATTTGATTCTCGTGTGTGATTCTACCGCTTCTAAATGTTCCTCATAAAACCTTGTCACCGGAGCTTCGTAATGGTTCCCTTTAAGAAGCAGAGCAAAGCGGCCGAGAGTTTGATGCTCGAACCGCGCTTAGCCGCGGATTCCGATTCAATCGCACCAGTCGCGGATCCTGCTGCTTTTGCCGCTGAAGAAAGACGCTAGTCAGCCGGTAAAAGTGCACGGAATCGCGGCTTCAGTAATCAGCCGGTAGCGGATCTTCTCCAACAAATCGCGGTTTACACGTGAAAGTGACTCCGTTTCAGGAGTTGTATGTGTATGTATGCTGCATCCCAATGTTAGTGGGAGGGAAAGTTTTGATTCTCATTCTGCTCTGCTACTGAATGCAACGTATGTCTGCATCGTTCATTCATCTACGAGCACGTTTTCATTCTTTTCTCTGAGCAGTCTTGTTACCTTGTTTAGTTCCTCTAGTTAATACCGTCACACAAGTTTTTCTTGCCAAACAAACAATTCATTCCCTTTTTCTTTTGGAACGGTATGGTATTCAGAGCTAAAAAGTCAAATAGTAGCGTTAAGTTACGTCAAGCTGTTTCTTCTATCAAATGTATATTTGATTCCACCTCTTCTAAGTGTTCCCCAAAAACACTGTCAGTGGAGATTTGCTAAAGCCACTTTAAACAAACATAGCAAACCGGCAGCGTGTTAATATTCGAACCGCGGAGAACTGCGTATTAGGCTCGAATCGCATCAATCGCGGCTACTGCTGCTTTTGCCGCTGAAGAAAGACGCCAGTCAGACGGCAGCAGTGCACTGAATCGCAGCTTTTCAAAAATCAGCCGGTAGCGGTCCTATTCCAACAATTCGCGGTTTACACGTGAAAGTGACTCGGTTTCAGAAGTTGGAAGTGAATGTGTGCTGGATCCCAGTGTTAATGGGAAGGAAAGTTTTGATTCTCATTCTGCTCTGTTACTGTATGCAACGTATGTCTGAATCGTTCATTCATCTGCGAGCGCGTTTTCATTCTTTTCTCTGACCAGTGCTGTTATCCGTTTTACTTCCTTAATCTAACACATTCACTTCAATTTTCTTACAATACCCGCGGATCTTTCTCATTCTCTCTCAAAAAGGGATGTTTTTCAGAACTATGGAAGCAATGGAGAGGCGTTAAGTACGGAAAGCTGGTTCCTCTCCCAAAGGCGTGTGTGATTCTACCGCTTCTACAGGTTCCTCATAAAACCTTGTCACCGGAGCATCGGAATAGCCCCCTTAAGAAGCAGAGAAAAAGCGGCCGAGAGTTTGATGCTCGAACCGCGCTTAGCCGCGGATTCCGATTCAATCGCACCAGTCGCGGCTCCTGCTGCTTTTGCCGCTGAAGAAAGACGCTAGTCAGCCGGTAACAGTGCACTGAATCGCGGCTTCAGTAATCAGCCGGTAGCGGTTCTTCTCCAACAAATCGCGGTTTACACGTGAAAGTGACTCGGTTTCAGGAGTTGTATGTGTATGTATGCTGCATCCCAATGTTAGTGGGAGGGAAATTTTTGATTCTCATTCTGCTCTACTACTGAATGCAACGTATGTCTGCATCGTACATTCATCTACGAGCACGTTTTCATTCTTTTCTCTGAGCAGTCTTGTTACCTTTTTTAGTTCCTCTAGTTAATACCGTCACACAAGTTTTTCTTGCCAAACAAACAATTCATTCCCTTTTTCTTTTTGGAACGGTATGGTATTCAGAGCTAAAAAGTCAAATAGTTCGTTAAGTACGTCAAGCTGTTTCTTCTACCAAACGCAAGTTTGATTCACCACTTCTAAGTGTTCCCCAAAAACACTGTCAGCGGAGCGTTGCAAAAGCCACTTTTAACAAGCAAAGCAAATCGGCAGCGTGTTAATATTCGAACCGCGAAGAACCGCGTCTCAGGCTCGAATCGCATCAATCGCGGCTACTGCTGCTTTTGCCGCTGAAGAAAGACGCCAGTCAGGCGGCAGCAGTGCACTGAATCGCGGCTTTTCAAAAATCAGCCGGTAGCGGTCCTATTCCAACAATTCGCGGTTTACACGTGAAAGTGACTCGGTTTCAGGAGTTGTATGTGTATGTATGCTGCATCCCAATGTTAGTGGGAGGGAAAGTTTTGATTCTCATTCTGCTCTACTACTGAATGCAACGTATGTCTGCATCGTTCATTCATCTACGAGCACGTTTTCATTCTTTTCTCTGAGCAGTCTTGTTACCTTTTTTAGTTCCTCTAGTTAATACCGTCACACAAGTTTTTCTTGCCAAACAAACAATTCATTCCCTTTTTCTTTTGGAACGGTATGGTATTCAGAGCTAAAAAGTCCAATAGTAGCGTTAAGTACGTCAAGCTGTTTCTTCTACCAAACGCAAGTTTGATTCACCACTTCTAAGTGTTCCCAAAAAACACTGTCTGCGGAGCGTTGCAAAAGCCACTTTTAACAAGCAAAGCAAACCGGCAGCGTGTTAATATTCGAACCGCGAAGAACCGCGTCTCAGGCTCGAATCGCATCAATCGCGGCTCCTGCTGCTTTTGCCGCTGAAGAAAGACGCCTGTCAGCCTTTAAAAGTGCACGGAATCGCGGCTTCAGTAATCAGCCGGTAGCGGTCCTATTCCAACAAATCGCGTTTTACACGTGAAAGTGACTCCGTTTCAGGAGTTGTAAGTGTATGTATGTTGCATCCCAATGTTAGTGGGAGGGAAAGTTTTGATTCTCATTCTGCTCTACTACTGAACGCAACGTACGTCTGCATCGTTCATTCATCTACGAGCACGTTTTCATTCTTTTCTCTGACCAGTCTTGTTATTCCTTTTCCTACCTCTTTTTAATATCGTCACACAAGTTTTTCTTGCCAAACAAACAATTCATTCCCTTTTTCTTTTGGAACGGTATGGTATTCAGAGCTAAAAAGTCAAATAGTAGCGTTAAGTACGTTAAACTTTTTCTTCTACCAAATGTATGTTTGATTCCACCTCATCTAACTGTTCCCAAAAAACACTGTCAGCGGAGCGTTGCAAAAGCCACTTTTAACAAGCAAAGCAATCCGGCAGCGTGTTAATGTTCGAACCGCGAAGAACTGCGTATTAGGCTCGAATGGCATCAATCGCGTCTACTGCTGCTTTTGCCGCTGAAGAAAGACGCCAGTCAGACGGCAGCAGTGCACTGAATCGCGGCTTTTCAAAAATCAGCCGGTAGCGGTCCTATTCCAACAATTCGCGGTTTACACGTGAAAGTGACTCGGTTTCAGGAGTTGGAAGAGAATGTGTGCTGGATTCCAGTTTTAATAGGAGTGAAAGTTTTAATTCTTATTCTGCTCTGTTACTGTATGCAACGTACGTCTGAATCGTTCATTCATCTGCGAGCACGTTTTCATTCTTTTCTCTGACCAGTGCTGTTATCCGTTTTACTTCCTTAATCTAACACATTCACTTCAATTTTCTTACAATACCCGCGGATCTTTCTCATTCTCTCTCAAAAAGGGATGTTTTTCAGAACTATGGAAGCAATGGAGAGGCGTTAAGTACGGAAAGCTGGTTCCTCTCCCAAAGATGTGTGTGATTCTACAGCTTCTAAATGTTCCCCAGAAAACCTTGTCACCGGAGCATCGGAATAGCCCCCTTTAAGAAGCAGAGAAAAAGCGGCAGAGAGTTTGATGCTCGAACCGCGCTTAGCCGCGGATTCCGATTCAATCGCACCAGTCGCGGCTCCTGCTGCTTTTGCCGCTGAAGAAAGACGCTAGTCAGCCGGTAAAAGTGCACGGAATCGCGGCTTCAGTAATCAGCCAGTAGCGGTTCTTCTCCAACAAATCGCGGTTTACACGTGAAAGTGACTCGGTTTCAGGACTTGTATGTGTATGTATGCTGCATCCCAATGTTAGTGGGAGGGAAAGTTTTGATTCTCATTCTGCTCTACTACTGAATGCAACGTATGTCTGCATCGTTCATTCATCTACGAGCACGTTTTCATTCTTTTCTCTGAGCAGTCTTGTTACCTTTTTTAGATCCTCTAGTTAATACCGTCACACAAGTTTTTCTTGCCAAACAAACAATTCATTCCCTTTTTCTTTTGGAACGGTATGGTATTCAGAGCTAAAAAGTCCAATAGTAGCGTTCAGTACGTCAAGCTGTTTCTTCTACCAAACGCAAGTTTGATTCACCACTTCTAAGTGTTCCCCAAAAACACTGTCAGCGGAGCGTTGCAAAAGCCACTTTTAACAAGCAAAGCAAACCGGCAGCGTGTTAATATTCGAACCGCGAAGAACCGCGTCTCAGGCTCGAATCGCATCAATCGCGGCTCCTGCTGCTTTTGCCGCTGAAGAAAGACGCCAGTCAGCCGGTAAAAGTGCACTGAATCGCGGCTTCAGTAATCAGCCGGTAGCGGTTCTATTCCAACAAATCGCGTTTTACACGTGAAAGTGACTCCGTTTCAGGAGTTGTAAGTGTATGTATGTTGCATCCCAATGTTAGTGGGAGGGAAAGTTTTGATTCTCATTCTGCTCTACTACTGAATGCAACGTACGTCTGCATCGTTCATTCATCTACGAGCACGTTTTCATTCTTTTCTCTGAGCAGTCTTGTTATTCCTTTTCCTACCTCTTTTTAATATCGTCACACAAGTTTTTCTTGCCAAACAAACAATTCATTCCCTTTTTCTTTTGGAACGGTATGGTATTCAGAGCTAAAAAGTCAAATAGTAGCGTTCAGTACGTCAAGCTGTTTACTCTACCAATCGCAAGTTTGATTCACCACTTCTAACTGTTCCCAAAAAACACTGTCAGCGGAGCGTTGCAAAAGCCACGTTTAACAAGCAAAGCAAACCGGCAGCGTGTTAATGTTCGAACCGCGAAGAACCGCGTCTCAGGCTCGAATCGCATCAATCGCGGCTACTGCTGCTTTTGCCGCTGAAGAAAGACGCCAGTCAGGCGGCAGCAGTGCACTGAATCGCGGCTTTTCAAAAATCAGCCGGTAGCGGTCCTATTCCAACAATTCACGGTTTACACGTGAAAGTGACTCGGTTTCAGAAGTTGGAAGTGAATGTGTGCTGGATCCCAGTGTTAATGGGAAGGAAAGTTTTGATTCTCACTCTGCTCTGTTACTGAATGCAACGTATGTCTGCATCGTTCATTCATCTGCGAGCACGTTTTCATTCTTTTCTCTGACCAGTGCTCTTATCCTTTTTACTTCCTTAATCTAACACATTCACTTCAATTTTCTTACAATACCGGCGGATCTTTCTCATTCTCTCTCAAAAAGGTATGTTTTTCAGAACTATGGAAGCAATGGAGAGGCGTTAAGTACGGAAAGCTGGTTCCTCTCCCAAAGGCGTGTGTGATTCTACAGCTTCTAAATGTTCCTCATAAAACCTTGTCACCGGAGCATCGGAATAGCCCCCTTTAAGAAGCAGAGAAAAAGCGGCCGAGAGTTTGATGCTCGAACCGCTCTTAGTCGCGGAATCCCATTCAATCGCACCAGTCGCGGCTCCTGCTGCTTTTGCCGCTGAAGAAAGACGCTAGTCAGCCGGTAAAAGAGCACGGAATCGCGGCTTCAGTAATCAGCCGGTAGCGGTTCTTCTCCAACAAATCGCGGTTTACACGTGAAAGTGACTCCGTTTCAGGAGTTGTATGTGTATGTATGCTGCATCCCAATGTTAGTGGGAGGGAAAGTTTTGATTCTCATTCTGCTCTACTACTGAATGCAACGTATGTCTGCATCGTACATTCATCTACGAGCACGTTTTCATTCTTTTCTCTGAGCACTCTTGTTACCTTTTTTAGTTCCTCTAGTTAATACCGTCACACAAGTTTTTCTTGCCAAACAAACAATTCATTCCCTTTTTCTTTTGGAACGGTATGGTATTCAGAGCTAAAAAGTCAAATAGTAGCGTTAAGTACGTCAAGCTGTTTCTTCTACCAAACGCAAGTTTGATTCACCACTTCTAAGTGTTCCCCAAAAACACTGTCAGCGGAGCGTTGCAAAAGCCACTTTTAACAAGCAAAGCAAACCGGCAGCGTGTTAATATTCGAACCGCGAAGAACCGCGTCTCAGGCTCGAATCGCATCAATCGCGGCACCTGCTGCTTTTGCCGCTGAAGAAAGACGCCAGTCAGCCGGTAAAAGTGCACTGAATCGCGGCTTCAGTAATCAGCCGGTAGCGGTTCTATTCCAACAAATCGCGTTTTACACGTGAAAGTGACTCCGTTTCAGGAGTTGTAAGTGTATGTATGTTGCATCCCAATGTTAGTGGGAGGGAAAGTTTTGATTCTCATTCTGCTCTACTACTGAATGCAACGTACGTCTGCATCGTTCATTCATCTGCGAGCATGTTTTCATTCTTTTCTCTGACCAGTCTTGTTATACCTTTTCCTACCTCTTTTTAATATCGTCACACAAGTTTTTCTTGCCAAACAAACAATTCATTCCCTTTTTCTTTTGGAACGGTATGGTATTCAGAGCTAAAAAGTCAAATAGTAGCGTTAAGTACGTTAAACTTTTTCTTCTACCAAATGTTAGTTTGATTCCACCTCTTCTAAGTGTTCCCCAAAAACACTGTCAGCGGAGCGTTGCAAAAGCCACTTTTAACAAGCAAAGCAAACCGGCAGCGTGTTAATGTTCGAACCGCGAAGAACCGCGTCTCAGGCTCGAATCGCATCAATCGCGGCTACTGCTGCTTTTGCCGCTGAAGAAAGACGCCAGTCAGGCGGCAGCAGTGCACTGAACCGCGGCTTTTCAAAAATCAGCCGGTAGCGATCCTATTCCAACAATTCGCGGTTTACACGTGAAAGTGACTCGGTTTCTGGAGTTGGAAGAGAATGTGTGCTGGATCCCAGTGTTAATGGGAAGGAAAGGTTTGATTCTCATTCTGCTCTGCTACTGAATGCAACGTATGTCTGCATCGTTCATTCATCTGCGAGCACGTTTTCATTCTTTTCTCTGACCAGTGCTGTTATCCTTTTTACTTCCTCAATCTAACACATTCACTTCAATTTTCTTACAATACCCGCGGATCTTTCTCATTCTCTCTCAAAAAGGGATGTTTTTCAGAACTATGGAAGCAATGGAGAGGCGTTAAGTACGGAAAGCTGGTTCCTCTCCCAAAGGCGTGTGTGATTCCAGCGCTTCTAAGGGTTCCACAGAAAACCTTGTCACCGGAGCATCGGAATAGCCCCCTTTAAGAAGCAGAGAAAAAGCGGCAGAGAGTTTGATGCTCGAACCGCGCTTAGCCGCGGATTCCGATTCAATCGCACCAGTCGCGGCTCCTGCTGCTTTTGCCGCTGAAGAAAGACGCTAGTCAGCCGGTAAAAGTGCACGGAATCGCGGCTTCAGTAATCAGCCGGTAGCGGATCTTCTCCAACAAATCGCGGTTTACACGTGAAAGTGACTCGGTTTCAGGAGTTGTATGTGTATGTATGCTGCATCCCAATGTTAGTGGGAGGGAAAGTTTTGATTCTCATTCTGCTCTACTACTGAATGCAACGTATGTCTGCATCGTTCATTCATCTACGAGCACGTTTTCATTCTTTTCTCTGAGCACTCTTGTTACCTTTTTTAGTTCCTCTAGTTAATACCGTCACACAAGTTTTTCTTGCCAAACAAACAATTCATTCCCTTTTTCTTTTGGAACGGTATGGTATTCAGAGCTAAAAAGTCCAGTAGTAGCGTTCAGTACGTCAAGCTGTTTCTTCTACCAAACGCAAGTTTGATTCACCACTTCTAAGTGTTCCCCAAAAACACTGTCAGCGGAGCGTTGCAAAAGCCACTTTTAACAAGCAAAGCAAACCGGCAGCGTGTTAATATTCGAACCTCGAAGAACCGCGTCTCAGGCTCGAATCGCATCAATCGCGGCACCTGCTGCTTTTGCCGCTGAAGAAAGACGCCAGTCAGCCGGTAAAAGTGCACTGAATCGCGGCTTCAGTAATCAGCCGGTAGCGGTTCTATTCCAACAAATCGCGTTTTACACGTGAAAGTGACTCCGTTTCAGGAGTTGTAAGTGTATGTATGTTGCATCCCAATGTTAGTGGGAGGGAAAGTTTTGATTCTCATTCTGCTCTACTACTGAATGCAACGTACGTCTGCATCGTTCATTCATCTACGAGCACGTTTTCATTCTTTTCTCTGAGCAGTCTTGTTATTCCTTTTCCTACCTCTTTTTAATATCGTCACACAAGTTTTTCTTGCCAAACAAACAATTCATTCCCTTTTTCTTTTGGAACGGTATGGTATTCAGAGCTAAAAAGTCAAATAGTAGCGTTAAGTACGTTAAACTTTTTCTTCTACCAAATGTATGTTTGATTCCACCTCTTCTAAGTGTTCCCTAAAAACACTGTCAGCGGAGCGTTGCAAAAGCCACTTTTAACAAGCAAAGCAAAACGGCAGCGTGTTAATGTTCGAACCGCGAAGAACTGCGTATTAGGCTCGAATCGCATCAATCGCGTCTACTGCTGCTTTTGCCGCTGAAGAAAGACGCCAGTCAGGCGGCAGCAGTGCACTGAATCGCGGCTTTTCAAAAATCAGCCGGTAGCGGTCCTATTCCAACAATTCGCGGTTTACACGTGAAAGTGACTCGGTTTCAGGAGTTGGAAGAGAATGTGTGCTGGATTCCAGTTTTAATAGGAGTGAAAGTTTTAATTCTTATTCTGCTCTGTTACTGTATGCAACGTACGTCTGAATCGTTCATTCATCTGCGAGCACGTTTTCATTCTTTTCTCTGACCAGTGCTGTTATCCGTTTTACTTCCTTAATCTAACACATTCACTTCAATTTTCTTACAATACCCGCGGATCTTTCTCATTCTCTCTCCAAAAGGTATGTTTTTCAGAACTATGGAAGCAATGGAGAGGCGTTAAGTACGGAAAGCTGGTTCCTCTCCCAAAGGCGTGTGTGATTCTACAGCTTCTAAATGTTCCCCAGAAAACCTTGTCACCGGAGCATCGGAATAGCCCCCTTTAAGAAGCAGAGAAAAAGCGGCAGAGAATTTGATGCTCGAACCGCGCTTAGCCGCGGATTCCGATTCAATCGCACCAGTCGCGGCTCCTGCTGCTTTTGCCGCTGAAGAAAGACGCCAGTCAGCCGGTAAAAGTGCACGGAATCGCGGCTTCAGTAATCAGCCGGTAGCGGTTCTTCTCCAACAAATCGCGGTTTACACGTGAAAGTGACTCGGTTTCAGGAGTTGTATGTGTATGTATGCTGCATCCCAATGTTAGTGGGAGGGAAGTTTTGATTCTCATTCTGCTCTACTACTGAATGCAACGTATGTCTGCATCGTTCATTCATCTACGAGCACGTTTTCATTCTTTTCTCTGAGCACTCTTGTTACCTTTTTTAGTTCCTCTTTTTAATACCGTCACACAAGTTTTTCTTGCCAAACAAACAATTCATTCCCTTTTTCTTTTGGAACGGTATGGTATTCAGAGCTAAAAAGTCAAATAGTAGCGTTAAGTACGTCAAGCTGTTTCTTCTATCAAATGTATATTTGATTCCACCTCTTCTAAGTGTTCCCCAAAAACACTGCCAGTTGGGATTTGCTAAAGCCACTTTAAACAAACATAGCAAACCGGCAGCGTGTTAATGTTCGAACCGCGAAGAACTTTGAATTCAGCTCGAATCGCATCAATCGCGTCTACTGCTGCTTTTGCCGCTGAAGAAAGACGCCAGTCAGGCGGCAGCAGTGCACTGAACCGCGGCTTTTCAAAAATCAGCCGGTAGCGGTCCTATTCCAACAATTCGCGGTTTACACGTGAAAGTGACTCGGTTTCAGGAGTTGGAAGAGAATGTGTGCTGGATCCCAGTGTTAATGGGAAGGTAAGGTTTGATTCTCATTCTGCTCTGCTACTGAATGCAACGTATGTCTGCATCGTTCATTCATCTGCGAGCACGTTTTCATTCTTTTCTCTGACCAGTGCTGTTATCCTTTTTCCTTCCTCAATCTAACACATTCACTTCAATTTTCTTACAATACCCGCGGATCTTTCTCATTCTCTCTCAAAAAGGTATGTTTTTCAGAACTATGGAAGCAATGGAGAGACGTTAAGTACGGAAAGCTGGTTCCTCTCCCAAAGGCGTGTGTGATTCCAGCGCTTCTAAGGGTTCCCCAGAAAACCTTGTCACCGGAGCATCGGAATAGCCCCCTTTAAGAAGCAGAGAAAAAGCGGCCGAGAGTTTGATGCTCGAACCGCGCTTAGCCGCGGATTCCGATTCAATCGCACCAATCGCGGCTCCTGCTGCTTTTGCCGCTGAAGAAAGACGCCAGTCAGCCTGCAAAAGTGCACTGAATCGCGGCTTCAGTAATCAGCCGGTAGCGGTTCTTCTCCAACAAATCGCGGTTTACACGTGAAAGTGACTCCTTTTCAGGAGCTGTAAGTGTATGTATGCTGCATCCCAATGTTAGTGGGAGGGAAAGTTTTGATTCTCATTCTGCTCTACTACTGAATGCAACGTATGTCTGCATCATTCATTCATCTACGAGCTCGTTTTCATTCTTTACTCTGACCAGTGTTGTTATTCTTTTTCGTACTTCTAGTTAATACATGGAAAAACTTTTTCTTGTCGAACACAAGTATCTTTCGATTCTCTTTTGAAAAAGTATGGTATTCAGAGATAAAGAAGCAAAAGAGAAACGTTTATTAAGGAAAGCTGTTTCCTCTACCAAATGGATGTGTGATTCCACCGCTTATAAGTGTTCCCCAAAAACACTGTCATCTGAGCATTGCAAATGCTACCTTTTACAAACATAGCAAACCGGTAGCGAGCTAATGTTCGAACCGCGGAAAACCGTGAATCATGTTCGAATCGCATCAATCGCGGCTCCTGCTGCTTTTGCCGCTGAAGAAAGAAGCCAGTCAGTTGAAAGACGTGCACTGAATTGCGTCTTCAGTAATCAGCCGGTAGCTGTTCTATTCCAACAAATCGCGGTTGAAACCTGAAAGTGACTCCAATTCTGGTGTTGTAAGTGAATGGATGCTGGATCCCAGTGTCAGTGAGAGGGAAAGTTTTGATTCTCATTCTGCTCTACTACTGAATGCAACGTATGTCTGCATCATTCATTCATCTACGAGCACGTTTTCATTCTTTTCTCTGACCAGTTTTGTTACCTTATTATTACCTCTAGTTAATATCGTCACACAAGTTTTTCTTGCCAAACAAACAATTCATTCCCTTTTTCTTTTGGAACGGTATGGTATTCAGAGCTAAAAAGTCAAATAGTAGCGTTAAGTACGTTAAACTTTTTCTTCTACCAAATGTATGTTTGATTCCACCTCTTCTAAGTGTTCCCCAAAAACACTGTCAGCGGAGCGTTGCAAAAGCCACTTTTAACAAGCAAAGCAAACCGGCAGCGTGTTAATGTTCGAACCGCGAAGAACCGCGTCTCAGGCTCGAATCGCATCAATCGCGGCTACTGCTGCTTTTGCCGCTGAAGAAAGACGCCAGTCAGGCGGCAGCAGTGCACTGAATCGCGGCTTTTCAAAAATCAGCCGGTAGCGGTCCTATTCCAACAATTCGCGGTTTACACGTGAAAGTGACTCGGTTTCAGGAGTTGGAAGAGAATGTGTGCTGGATCCCAGTGTTAATGGGAAGGAAAGGTTTGATTCTCATTCTGCTCTGCTACTGAATGCAACGTATGTCTGCATCGTTCATTCATCTGCGAGCACGTTTTCATTCTTTTCTCTGACCAGTGCTGTTATCCTTTTTACTTCCTCAATCTAACACATTCACTTCAATTTTCTTACAATACCCGCGGATCTTTCTCATTCTCTCTCAAAAAGGGATGTTTTTCAGAACTATGGAAGCAATGGAGAGGCGTTAAGTACGGAAAGCTGGTTCCTCTCCCAAAGGCGTGTGTGATTCCAGCGCTTCTAAGGGTTCCACAGAAAACCTTGTCACCGGAGCATCGGAATAGCCCCCTTTAAGAAGCAGAGAAAAAGCGGCAGAGAGTTTGATGCTCGAACCGCGCTTAGCCGCGGATTCCGATTCAATCGCACCAGTCGCGGCTCCTGCTGCTTTTGCCGCTGAAGAAAGACGCTAGTCAGCCGGTAAAAGTGCACGGAATCGCGGCTTCAGTAATCAGCCGGTAGCGGTTCTTCTCCAACAAATCGCGGTTTACACGTGAAAGTGACTCGGTTTCAGGAGTTGTATGTGTATGTATGCTGCATCCCAATGTTAGTGGGAGGGAAGTTTTGATTCTCATTCTGCTCTACTACTGAATGCAACGTATGTCTGCATCGTTCATTCATCTACGAGCACGTTTTCATTCTTTTCTCTGAGCACTCTTGTTACCTTTTTTAGTTCCTCTTTTTAATACCGTCACACAAGTTTTTCTTGCCAAACAAACAATTCATTCCCTTTTTCTTTTGGAACGGTATGGTATTCAGAGCTAAAAAGTCAAATAGTAGCGTTAAGTACGTCAAGCTGTTTCTTCTATCAAATGTATATTTGATTCCACCTCTTCTAAGTGTTCCCCAAAAACACTGCCAGTTGGGATTTGCTAAAGCCACTTTAAACAAACATAGCAAACCGGCAGCGTGTTAATGTTCGAACCGCGAAGAACTTTGAATTCAGCTCGAATCGCATCAATCGCGGCTACTGCTGCTTTTGCCGCTGAAGAAAGACGCCAGTCAGGCGGCAGCAGTGCACTGAACCGCGGCTTTTCAAAAATCAGCCGGTAGCGGTCCTATTCCAACAATTCGCGGTTTACACGTGAAAGTGACTCGGTTTCAGGAGTTGGAAGAGAATGTGTGCTGGATCCCAGTGTTAATGGGAAGGTAAGGTTTGATTCTCATTCTGCTCTGCTACTGAATGCAACGTATGTCTGCATCGTTCATTCATCTGCGAGCACGTTTTCATTCTTTTCTCTGACCAGTGCTGTTATCCTTTTTCCTTCCTCAATCTAACACATTCACTTCAATTTTCTTACAATACCCGCGGATCTTTCTCATTCTCTCTCAAAAAGGTATGTTTTTCAGAACTATGGAAGCAATGGAGAGACGTTAAGTACGGAAAGCTGGTTCCTCTCCCAAAGGCGTGTGTGATTCCAGCGCTTCTAAGGGTTCCCCAGAAAACCTTGTCACCGGAGCATCGGAATAGCCCCCTTTAAGAAGCAGAGAAAAAGCGGCCGAGAGTTTGATGCTCGAACCGCGCTTAGCCGCGGATTCCGATTCAATCGCACCAATCGCGGCTCCTGCTGCTTTTGCCGCTGAAGAAAGACGCCAGTCAGCCTGCAAAAGTGCACTGAATCGCGGCTTCAGTAATCAGCCGGTAGCGGTTCTTCTCCAACAAATCGCGGTTTACACGTGAAAGTGACTCCTTTTCAGGAGCTGTAAGTGCATCCCAATGTTAGTGGGAGGGAAAGTTTTGATTCTCATTCTGCTCTACTACTGAATGCAACGTATGTCTGCATCATTCATTCATCTACGAGCACGTTTTCATTCTTTTCTCTGACCAGTGCTGTTATCCTTTTTACTTCCTCAATCTAACACATTCACTTCAATTTTCTTACAATACCCGCGGATCTTTCTCATTCTCTCTCAAAAAGGGATGTTTTTCAGAACTATGGAAGCAATGGAGAGGCGTTAAGTACGGAAAGCTGGTTCCTCTCCCAAAGGCGTGTGTGATTCCAGCGCTTCTAAGGGTTCCACAGAAAACCTTGTCACCGGAGCATCGGAATAGCCCCCTTTAAGAAGCAGAGAAAAAGCGGCCGAGAGTTTGATGCTCGAACCGCGCTTAGCCGCGGATTCCGATTCAATCGCACCAGTCGCGGCTCCTGCTGCTTTTGCCGCTGAAGAAAGACGCTAGTCAGCCGGTAAAAGTGCACGGAATCGCGGCTTCAGTAATCAGCCGGTAGCGGATCTTCTCCAACAAATCGCGGTTTACACGTGAAAGTGACTCGGTTTCAGGAGTTGTATGTGTATGTATGCTGCATCCCAATGTTAGTGGGAGGGAAAGTTTTGATTCTCATTCTGCTCTACTACTGAATGCAACGTATGTCTGCATCGTTCATTCATCTACGAGCACGTTTTCATTCTTTTCTCTGAGCACTCTTGTTACCTTTTTTAGTTCCTCTAGTTAATACCGTCACACAAGTTTTTCTTGCCAAACAAACAATTCATTCCCTTTTTCTTTTGGAACGGTATGGTATTCAGAGCTAAAAAGTCCAGTAGTAGCGTTCAGTACGTCAAGCTGTTTCTTCTACCAAACGCAAGTTTGATTCACCACTTCTAAGTGTTCCCCAAAAACACTGTCAGCGGAGCGTTGCAAAAGCCACTTTTAACAAGCAAAGCAAACCGGCAGCGTGTTAATATTCGAACCTCGAAGAACCGCGTCTCAGGCTCGAATCGCATCAATCGCGGCACCTGCTGCTTTTGCCGCTGAAGAAAGACGCCAGTCAGCCGGTAAAAGTGCACTGAATCGCGGCTTCAGTAATCAGCCGGTAGCGGTTCTATTCCAACAAATCGCGTTTTACACGTGAAAGTGACTCCGTTTCAGGAGTTGTAAGTGTATGTATGTTGCATCCCAATGTTAGTGGGAGGGAAAGTTTTGATTCTCATTCTGCTCTACTACTGAATGCAACGTACGTCTGCATCGTTCATTCATCTACGAGCACGTTTTCATTCTTTTCTCTGAGCAGTCTTGTTATTCCTTTTCCTACCTCTTTTTAATATCGTCACACAAGTTTTTCTTGCCAAACAAACAATTCATTCCCTTTTTCTTTTGGAACGGTATGGTATTCAGAGCTAAAAAGTCAAATAGTAGCGTTAAGTACGTTAAACTTTTTCTTCTACCAAATGTATGTTTGATTCCACCTCTTCTAAGTGTTCCCTAAAAACACTGTCAGCGGAGCGTTGCAAAAGCCACTTTTAACAAGCAAAGCAAAACGGCAGCGTGTTAATGTTCGAACCGCGAAGAACCGCGTCTCAGGCTCGAATCGCATCAATCGCGTCTACTGCTGCTTTTGCCGCTGAAGAAAGACGCCAGTCAGGCGGCAGCAGTGCACTGAATCGCGGCTTTTCAAAAATCAGCCGGTAGCGGTCCTATTCCAACAATTCGCGGTTTACACGTGAAAGTGACTCGGTTTCAGGAGTTGGAAGAGAATGTGTGCTGGATTCCAGTTTTAATAGGAGTGAAAGTTTTAATTCTTATTCTGCTCTGTTACTGTATGCAACGTACGTCTGAATCGTTCATTCATCTGCGAGCACGTTTTCATTCTTTTCTCTGACCAGTGCTGTTATCCGTTTTACTTCCTTAATCTAACACATTCACTTCAATTTTCTTACAATACCCGCGGATCTTTCTCATTCTCTCTCCAAAAGGTATGTTTTTCAGAACTATGGAAGCAATGGAGAGGCGTTAAGTACGGAAAGCTGGTTCCTCTCCCAAAGGCGTGTGTGATTCTACAGCTTCTAAATGTTCCCCAGAAAACCTTGTCACCGGAGCATCGGAATAGCCCCCTTTAAGAAGCAGAGAAAAAGCGGCAGAGAATTTGATGCTCGAACCGCGCTTAGCCGCGGATTCCGATTCAATCGCACCAGTCGCGGCTCCTGCTGCTTTTGCCGCTGAAGAAAGACGCCAGTCAGCCGGTAAAAGTGCACGGAATCGCGGCTTCAGTAATCAGCCGGTAGCGGTTCTTCTCCAACAAATCGCGGTTTACACGTGAAAGTGACTCGGTTTCAGGACTTGTATGTGTATGTATGCTGCATCCCAATGTTAGTGGGAGGGAAGTTTTGATTCTCATTCTGCTCTACTACTGAATGCAACGTATGTCTGCATCGTTCATTCATCTACGAGCACGTTTTCATTCTTTTCTCTGAGCACTCTTGTTACCTTTTTTAGTTCCTCTTTTTAATACCGTCACACAAGTTTTTCTTGCCAAACAAACAATTCATTCCCTTTTTCTTTTGGAACGGTATGGTATTCAGAGCTAAAAAGTCAAATAGTAGCGTTAAGTACGTCAAGCTGTTTCTTCTATCAAATGTATATTTGATTCCACCTCTTCTAAGTGTTCCCCAAAAACACTGCCAGTGGAGATTTGCTAAAGCCACTTTAAACAAACATTGCAAACCGGCAGCGTGTTAATGTTCGAACCGCGAAGAACTTTGAATTCAGCTCGAATCGCATCAATCGCGGCTACTGCTGCTTTTGCCGCTGAAGAAAGACGCCAGTCAGGCGGCAGCAGTGCACTGAACCGCGGCTTTTCAAAAATCAGCCGGTAGCGGTCCTATTCCAACAATTCGCGGTTTACACGTGAAAGTGACTCGGTTTCAGGAGTTGGAAGAGAATGTGTGCTGGATCCCAGTGTTAATGGGAAGGTAAGGTTTGATTCTCATTCTGCTCTGCTACTGAATGCAACGTATGTCTGCATCGTTCATTCATCTGCGAGCACGTTTTCATTCTTTTCTCTGACCAGTGCTGTTATCCTTTTTCCTTCCTCAATCTAACACATTCACTTCAATTTTCTTACAATACCCGCGGATCTTTCTCATTCTCTCTCAAAAAGGTATGTTTTTCAGAACTATGGAAGCAATGGAGAGACGTTAAGTACGGAAAGCTGGTTCCTCTCCCAAAGGCGTGTGTGATTCCAGCGCTTCTAAGGGTTCCCCAGAAAACCTTGTCACCGGAGCATCGGAATAGCCCCCTTTAAGAAGCAGAGAAAAAGCGGCCGAGAGTTTGATGCTCGAACCGCGCTTAGCCGCGGATTCCGATTCAATCGCACCAATCGCGGCTCCTGCTGCTTTTGCCGCTGAAGAAAGACGCCAGTCAGCCTGCAAAAGTGCACTGAATCGCGGCTTCAGTAATCAGCCGGTAGCGGTTCTTCTCCAACAAATCGCGGTTTACACGTGAAAGTGACTCCTTTTCAGGAGCTGTAAGTGTATGTATGCTGCATCCCAATGTTAGTGGGAGGGAAAGTTTTGATTCTCATTCTGCTCTACTACTGAATGCAACGTATGTCTGCATCATTCATTCATCTACGAGCTCGTTTTCATTCTTTACTCTGACCAGTGTTGTTATTCTTTTTCGTACTTCTAGTTAATACATGGAAAAACTTTTTCTTGTCGAACACAAGTATCTTTCGATTCTCTTTTGCAAAAGTATGGTATTCAGAGATAAAGAAGCAAAAGAGAAACGTTTCTTAAGGAAAGCTGTTTCCTCTACCAAATGGATGTGTGATTCCACCGCTTATAAGTGTTCCCCAAAAACACTGTCATCTGAGCATTGCAAATGCTACCTTTTACAAACATAGCAAACCGGTAGCGAGCTAATGTTCGAACCGCGGAAAACCGTGAATCATGTTCGAATCGCATCAATCGCGGCTCCTGCTGCTTTTGCCGCTGAAGAAAGAAGCCAGTCAGTTGAAAGACGTGCACTGAATTGCGTCTTCAGTAATCAGCCGGTAGCTGTTCTATTCCAACAAATCGCGGTTGAAACCTGAAAGTGACTCCAATTCTGGTGTTGTAAGTGAATGGATGCTGGATCCCAGTGTCAGTGAGAGGGAAAGTTTTGATTCTCATTCTGCTCTACTACTGAATGCAACGTATGTCTGCATCATTCATTCATCTACGAGCACGTTTTCATTCTTTTCTCTGACCAGTTTTGTTACCTTATTATTACCTCTAGTTAATATCGTCACACAAGTTTTTCTTGCCAAACAAACAATTCATTCCCTTTTTCTTTTGGAACGGTATGGTATTCAGAGCTAAAAAGTCAAATAGTAGCGTTAAGTACGTTAAACTTTTTCTTCTACCAAATGTATGTTTGATTCCACCTCTTCTAAGTGTTCCCCAAAAACACTGTCAGCGGAGCGTTGCAAAAGCCACTTTTAACAAGCAAAGCAAACCGGCAGCGTGTTAATGTTCGAACCGCGAAGAACCGCGTCTCAGGCTCGAATCGCATCAATCGCGGCTACTGCTGCTTTTGCCGCTGAAGAAAGACGCCAGTCAGGCGGCAGCAGTGCACTGAATCGCGGCTTTTCAAAAATCAGCCGGTAGCGGTCCTATTCCAACAATTCGCGGTTTACACGTGAAAGTGACTCGGTTTCAGGAGTTGGAAGAGAATGTGTGCTGGATCCCAGTGTTAATGGGAAGGAAAGGTTTGATTCTCATTCTGCTCTGCTACTGAATGCAACGTACGTCTGCATCGTTCATTCATCTGCGAGCACGTTTTCATTCTTTTCTCTGACCAGTGCTGTTATCCTTTTTACTTCCTCAATCTAACACATTCACTTCAATTTTCTTACAATACCCGCGGATCTTTCTCATTCTCTCTCAAAAAGGGATGTTTTTCAGAACTATGGAAGCAATGGAGAGGCGTTAAGTACGGAAAGCTGGTTCCTCTCCCAAAGGCGTGTGTGATTCCAGCGCTTCTAAGGGTTCCACAGAAAACCTTGTCACCGGAGCATCGGAATAGCCCCCTTTAAGAAGCAGAGAAAAAGCGGCAGAGAGTTTGATGCTCGAACCGCGCTTAGCCGCGGATTCCGATTCAATCGCACCAGTCGCGGCTCCTGCTGCTTTTGCCGCTGAAGAAAGACGCTAGTCAGCCGGTAAAAGTGCACGGAATCGCGGCTTCAGTAATCAGCCGGTAGCGGTTCTTCTCCAACAAATCGCGGTTTACACGTGAAAGTGACTCGGTTTCAGGAGTTGTATGTGTATGTATGCTGCATCCCAATGTTAGTGGGAGGGAAAGTTTTGATTCTCATTCTGCTCTACTACTGAATGCAACGTATGTCTGCATCGTTCATTCATCTACGAGCACGTTTTCATTCTTTTCTCTGAGCAGTCTTGTTACCTTTTTTAGTTCCTCTAGTTAATACCGTCACACAAGTTTTTCTTGCCAAACAAACAATTCATTCCCTTTTTCTTTTGGAACGGTATGGTATTCAGAGCTAAAAAGTCCAATAGTAGCGTTCAGTACGTCAAGCTGTTTCTTCTACCAAACGCAAGTTTGATTCACCACTTCTAAGTGTTCCCCAAAAACACTGTCAGCGGAGCGTTGCAAAAGCCACTTTTAACAAGCAAAGCAAACCGGCAGCTTGTTAATATTCGAACCTCGAAGAACCGCGTCTCAGGCTCGAATCGCATCAATCGCGGCACCTGCTGCTTTTGCCGCTGAAGAAAGACGCCAGTCAGCCGGTAAAAGTGCACTGAATCGCGGCTTCAGTAATCAGCCGGTAGCGGTTCTATTCCAACAAATCGCGTTTTACACGTGAAAGTGACTCCGTTTCAGGAGTTGTAAGTGTATGTATGTTGCATCCCAATGTTAGTGGGAGGGAAAGTTTTGATTCTCATTCTGCTCTACTACTGAATGCAACGTACGTCTGCATCGTTCATTCATCTACGAGCACGTTTTCATTCTTTTCTCTGAGCAGTCTTGTTATTCCTTTTCCTACCTCTTTTTAATATCGTCACACAAGTTTTTCTTGCCAAACAAACAATTCATTCCCTTTTTCTTTTGGAACGGTATGGTATTCAGAGCTAAAAAGTCAAATAGTAGCGTTAAGTACGTTAAACTTTTTCTTCTACCAAATGTATGTTTGATTCCACCTCTTCTAAGTGTTCCCTAAAAACACTGTCAGCGGAGCGTTGCAAAAGCCACTTTTAACAAGCAAAGCAAAACGGCAGCGTGTTAATGTTCGAACCGCGAAGAACCGCGTCTCAGGCTCGAATCGCATCAATCGCGTCTACTGCTGCTTTTGCCGCTGAAGAAAGACGCCAGTCAGGCGGCAGCAGTGCACTGAATCGCGGCTTTTCAAAAATCAGCCGGTAGCGGTCCTATTCCAACAATTCGCGGTTTACACGTGAAAGTGACTCGGTTTCAGGAGTTGGAAGAGAATGTGTGCTGGATTCCAGTTTTAATAGGAGTGAAAGTTTTAATTCTTATTCTGCTCTGTTACTGTATGCAACGTACGTCTGAATCGTTCATTCATCTGCGAGCACGTTTTCATTCTTTTCTCTGACCAGTGCTGTTATCCGTTTTACTTCCTTAATCTAACACATTCACTTCAATTTTCTTACAATACCCGCGGATCTTTCTCATTCTCTCTCAAAAAGGGATGTTTTTCAGAACTATGGAAGCAATGGAGAGGCGTTAAGTACGGAAAGCTGGTTCCTCTCCCAAAGGCGTGTGTGATTCTACAGCTTCTAAATGTTCCCCAGAAAACCTTGTCACCGGAGCATCGGAATAGCCCCCTTTAAGAAGCAGAGAAAAAGCGGCAGAGAATTTGATGCTCGAACCGCGCTTAGCCGCGGATTCCGATTCAATCGCACCAGTCGCGGCTCCTGCTGCTTTTGCCGCTGAAGAAAGACGCCAGTCAGCCGGTAAAAGTGCACGGAATCGCGGCTTCAGTAATCAGCCGGTAGCGGTTCTTCTCCAACAAATCGCGGTTTACACGTGAAAGTGACTCGGTTTCAGGACTTGTATGTGTATGTATGCTGCATCCCAATGTTAGTGGGAGGGAAGTTTTGATTCTCATTCTGCTCTACTACTGAATGCAACGTATGTCTGCATCGTTCATTCATCTACGAGCACGTTTTCATTCTTTTCTCTGAGCACTCTTGTTACCTTTTTTAGTTCCTCTTTTTAATACCGTCACACAAGTTTTTCTTGCCAAACAAACAATTCATTCCCTTTTTCTTTTGGAACGGTATGGTATTCAGAGCTAAAAAGTCAAATAGTAGCGTTAAGTACGTCAAGCTGTTTCTTCTATCAAATGTATATTTGATTCCACCTCTTCTAAGTGTTCCCCAAAAACACTGCCAGTGGAGATTTGCTAAAGCCACTTTAAACAAACATTGCAAACCGGCAGCGTGTTAATGTTCGAACCGCGAAGAACTTTGAATTCAGCTCGAATCGCATCAATCGCGGCTCCTGCTGCTTTTGCCGCTGAAGAAAGACGCCAGTCAGGCGGCAGCAGTGCACTGAACCGCGGCTTTTCAAAAATCAGCCGGTAGCGGTCCTATTCCAACAATTCGCGGTTTACACGTGAAAGTGACTCGGTTTCAGGAGTTGGAAGAGAATGTGTGCTGGATCCCAGTGTTAATGGGAAGGTAAGGTTTGATTCTCATTCTGCTCTGCTACTGAATGCAACGTATGTCTGCATCGTTCATTCATCTGCGAGCACGTTTTCATTCTTTTCTCTGACCAGTGCTGTTATCCTTTTTCCTTCCTCAATCTAACACATTCACTTCAATTTTCTTACAATACCCGCGGATCTTTCTCATTCTCTCTCAAAAAGGTATGTTTTTCAGAACTATGGAAGCAATGGAGAGACGTTAAGTACGGAAAGCTGGTTCCTCTCCCAAAGGCGTGTGTGATTCCAGCGCTTCTAAGGGTTCCCCAGAAAACCTTGTCACCGGAGCATCTGAATAGCCCCCTTTAAGAAGCAGAGAAAAAGCGGCCGAGAGTTTGATGCTCGAACCGCGCTTAGCCGCGGATTCCGATTCAATCGCACCAGTCGCGGCTCCTGCTGCTTTTGCCGCTGAAGAAAGACGCCAGTCAGCCTGCAAAAGTGCACTGAATCGCGGCTTCAGTAATCAGCCGGTAGCGGTTCTTCTCCAACAAATCGCGGTTTACACGTGAAAGTGACTCCTTTTCAGGAGCTGTAAGTGCATCCCAATGTTAGTGGGAGGGAAAGTTTTGATTCTCATTCTGCTCTACTACTGAATGCAACGTATGTCTGCATCATTCATTCATCTACGAGCTCGTTTTCATTCTTTACTCTGACCAGTGTTGTTATTCTTTTTCGTACTTCTAGTTAATACATGGAAAAACTTTTTCTTGTCGAACACAAGTATCTTTCGATTCTCTTTTGAAAAAGTATGGTATTCAGAGATAAAGAAGCAAAAGAGAAACGTTTATTAAGGAAAGCTGTTTCCTCTACCAAATGGATGTGTGATTCCACCGCTTATAAGTGTTCCCCAAAAACACTGTCATCTGAGCATTGCAAATGCTACCTTTTACAAACATAGCAAACCGGTAGCGAGCTAATGTTCGAACCGCGGAAAACCGTGAATCATGTTCGAATCGCATCAATCGCGGCTCCTGCTGCTTTTGCCGCTGAAGAAAGAAGCCAGTCAGTTGAAAGACGTGCACTGAATTGCGTCTTCAGTAATCAGCCGGTAGCTGTTCTATTCCAACAAATCGCGGTTGAAACCTGAAAGTGACTCCAATTCTGGTGTTGTAAGTGAATGGATGCTGGATCCCAGTGTCAGTGAGAGGGAAAGTTTTGATTCTCATTCTGCTCTACTACTGAATGCAACGTATGTCTGCATCATTCATTCATCTACGAGCACGTTTTCATTCTTTTCTCTGACCAGTTTTGTTACCTTATTATTACCTCTAGTTAATATCGTCACACAAGTTTTTCTTGCCAAACAAACAATTCATTCCCTTTTTCTTTTGGAACGGTATGGTATTCAGAGCTAAAAAGTCAAATAGTAGCGTTAAGTACGTTAAACTTTTTCTTCTACCAAATGTATGTTTGATTCCACCTCTTCTAAGTGTTCCCCAAAAACACTGTCAGCGGAGCGTTGCAAAAGCCACTTTTAACAAGCAAAGCAAACCGGCAGCGTGTTAATGTTCGAACCGCGAAGAACCGCGTCTCAGGCTCGAATCGCATCAATCGCGGCTACTGCTGCTTTTGCCGCTGAAGAAAGACGCCAGTCAGGCGGCAGCAGTGCACTGAATCGCGGCTTTTCAAAAATCAGCCGGTAGCGGTCCTATTCCAACAATTCGCGGTTTACACGTGAAAGTGACTCGGTTTCTGGAGTTGGAAGAGAATGTGTGCTGGATCCCAGTGTTAATGGGAAGGAAAGTTTTGATTCTCATTCTGCTCTGCTACTGAATGCAACGTATGTCTGCATCGTTCATTCATCTGCGAGCACGTTTTCATTCTTTTCTCTGACCAGTGCTGTTATCCTTTTTACTTCCTCAATCTAACACATTCACTTCAATTTTCTTACAATACCCGCGGATCTTTCTCATTCTCTCTCAAAAAGGGATGTTTTTCAGAACTATGGAAGCAATGGAGAGGCGTTAAGTACGGAAAGCTGGTTCCTCTCCCAAAGGCGTGTGTGATTCCAGCGCTTCTAAGGGTTCCCCAGAAAACCTTGTCACCGGAGCATCGGAATAGCCCCCTTTAAGAAGCAGAGAAAAAGCGGCAGAGAGTTTGATGCTCGAACCGCGCTTAGCCGCGGATTCCCATTCACTCGCATCAATCGCGGCTCCTGCTGCTTTTGCCGCTGAAGAAAGACGCCAGTCAGCCGGCTGCCGTGCACTCAATAGCGCCTTCTCTAATCAGCCGGCATCGGTCCTATTCCAACACATACGCTAAAGCTAAACCTCACCCTACTCTCACCCTTACGCACCAGCTAACCCTGCCTCAATCCCTACATACAGATCAAATCCGAAACCTAAACCTAACCCTAAACCTCAACTTCATGCTAACATCAACACTCAACCTAATCCTATCCCTAAATAGAATCATCACATTGAGAAACACTTTCTCCCTAACCCTAATCCGAAATCGAATCCGAAACCTCAAAGAATCCCAAACCCTTTCCATAGCTCTAACCCAATGCTGAACCCTACCCTGACCCACTTTCACTACCCCTTACCATAAAACTCAATCAACACCAAAACCCACCCCTGACACTAAACCTAACACTTATTCTTATCCTAACCCTAACCCAAACACTTACCCTAATCCGAACCAAAACCCAAGCCCTAACCCGAGCACAAAGCCTTCCCTTGCCCCTCATTCTATTCTGAACCCTAACCGGAAACCTAACACTTACCCTAAGACCAACCCTTTCCCTAAACAGAAACCTATCCCTAGCAGAAGCGGAACCCAAGCAAAAACTCCTACTTTAACACCAACCCCAAGTTGATGCCCAAGCCTAAACCTGACACATAGCATCAGATTACCACAACCCTCACCTCAACTCTAACCCCAACCCTAACACTAAGACTTACCCTAGCTATCTGATGGTCCTCATACCCTATTCCAATTCCTAAACCCAAGGCAAACACCACACCAAAAGCAATGCCTACCATTTTCCAAACCTGAAACTTAAAGTCAACCTAAACCTTACTCTAACCGTATATCAAACCCTGACCATTAGCCTCATTGTGACTCTAAGTCTGCCTTCAATCGAAATCTGACCCTAAAACCAACCCCAACTCAAAGCCCAACCCTAAACCTAAAGCTAAGCATCAGATTACTGCAGATCTCACCTAACCTATCCCTACTTCTAACCCCAAACCCAATCCAAACGCCAAACCTATTCCTAACCTAACACTAAGCCAGAACCCAACCCAAGGCCTACCCCTTCTCTCAGCCTAACACTCAAACTAACCTAGACCCAAAACCAACCCTAAATCAAATCCTAACCCTCCCCCTTACTCTATCCTGTACCCAAGCAAGGCGTAACCCTTCTCTGATCCTAAAACTAAAGAGAGCTCTACCCCATACTCTAAACCTTCATCTACACCAAAACCTAACCCTATCCCTAATCCAAAACCTAACCCTAAACCTAACCCGAACTCTAACCTTAATCCTAAACCTAAACCTTACCCTAACCCTAAGCCTAACCTTAACCCTAAGCCTTCTCTGAACCTCAAACTAAAGAGAACCCTAGCCCTTGCACTAAACCTTCAGCTACACAAAAAAATAACCCTAACCTAATCCTAAAACAAACCCTAAACCTAACCCAAAGCATCAGATTACCACAACCCTAACCTGACACCTACACTCAAATGCATCCTTCCCCTTATTTGAAGCAAAGTGAAATCCTAAATGGAATTCATAGGAAGAGCGAATTCACCAATCTTCATCGTATACAATGCACAATACATATACAATATACATACAAAGCGTACAAGGAAATGACTGAGTTTTCTTGTCTGTTAAAACAAAACAAAACAAAACAAAACAAATAAACGTTTTACATTTTTCTTAGAGTGGTTTGTAGATCGTCCGAAGTCTTGGACACCTCCCACTGGGGTCCTGTGTCACGGATTGGTCCTTTCACATGGCTTGCATGGATCCATCTGCGCTCAGCTGTCCGGATGGCTGTTTCTGTTGCTAATAAAACAAGAAAAGGTCCTTCCCAGCGGGGAGTTAGAGATGACTCTTTCCACGTTTTAATTTAAACCTTGTCTCCTGGACTGATTCCATGTATTGCCATATCTAGCGGAGGCCGTTGGACCACCAGTCCTTCCATTCTTCATTCATTCCTTCTCTTATTCATTTCAATTCAATATTCCTGTATTTTCTTCTACCTTGGGATGTTCCGATGGGAGTTCTAAATCATATGGCATTCCATATCCCATTTCAAAAGGTGATATTCCAGTCTCTCTTCTTCGTTCTGTTCTTCAGTTAAGTAGTGCCAGTGGCAAACACTTCATCCAAGACATCTTGGTTTCAATCATTCCTTTAGTAAGCCGCTTTGGAAGTTCCCCATTCGACCTTTCTACTTTTCCAGAGCTCTGTGGGTGCCATGGGGTGCGATATTCCCATTTGGTCCCCATTGGAGCTAAAGCCTCTTACACTGCCTTTAATACAAAGTGAGGGTCTCTAGCTGAATCTGCAACTTCCATGTTCCCATATCTGGGGATAATATGTTCGAACAATGTCTTGATTACTGTCTGGGCTGTTGCCCTAGCGGTGGGGTAGGCCTCCAGAAAATGTGTTCAATGGGCGATTCTTCCTAAGAAGTACTTCTATCTTCCAACCCTGGGGAGATCTGTGAAGTCTATCTGCATTTGAGCAAAAGGTCTGACAGCCCATTCCCTTCCTCCCTGTATTTTTTCCCTCAGTTGTTGTTTCTTTCCTTTCCTCCAAATCATCCAACGATCTACAATTCCTTTGGCTATGCTAGAAATGCCTATACACATCTATTTCATTGTGAATTGGTCCACCAAGGCCTGAAGCCCGCAATGAGTCTGCTTAGGAAATTCTCATCTTCTCCAAGCTTTAGGGATTACCTCTCTTCCATCAGCTAATAACCATTTTCCCTCCTTTTCCTCAACCTCCATTTGTCGGAGCCGCTCTTTTCGCTTCTTCATCAGCAAAATTAGTTCCCCTTATTTCAGCCGACATCGCCCTCTGGTGCCTTTCCGTGTACTACTGCGCTTTTCTCTGGTTCTCTTCTTGCCCTCAGAGTTTGTCTTCTTAACGACTGGTGAATTAACCCTTTCCCGGGTGAGTTTACCAATCCTCTTTCCTCCCATCTTTTTCCCAAGGTATGGACTACCCCATACGCATACCTAGAATCTGTAGAGATAGTCCCAATGCTTCCTTTCAACATTTGAAGGGCTGTAAGGATTGTATAGGATTTCACAGCCTGAGCTGACCACGTTCTGTCCAATGCTCCCGATTCAATTACTGGAAATGTTTTCCCGTTTAGTAGAGCATCCCCTGATTTTCCTTTTCCTTCTACCACCCGGGAGGAGCCATCTACAAATCATTTGCCCCCTTCTAATAACTTCTCCTCTTCTAAGTCCTCCCCTCTTTTAGCCTGATACTCTATACACTGAATGCAATCATGGCTTAAATCTTCATCTGGTTCCCCATAGAAAAATTGAGCAGGATTTGGCAAACTTGGAGTTTCTATTTCTAATTGAGGAGAATGGATTAGGATTCCTTCCTATTTCAATAGTCTAGCATCTGTAATCCACTTCTCTGCTTTTTCTTGGAGTACTCCCCTTATTGTCATGTGGACTATACACTTGTAATTCACCCCTGAAAGTCATCTTCCCTGCTTCTTCTACTAACAGAGCTACAGCAACTATTGCTCGTAGACAGGTAGGCCACCCACGGCTAACGGGATCCAAGAGTTTTGAAAAGTATCCTGCTGGCTTCTTCTTCCCGGCCCATTCCTGGCTCACTACTCCAAAAGCGATCCCTTCGTCTGTATTTACAAAAAGGGAAAATGGGCTTTTTAGATCAGGTAAGCTTAACGCTGGTGCATGAAGAAGATCTACCTTGAAGTCTTCTAATCTTTGCTCATCCTCCTGGCTCCACTTTCTTCAGCCATCTTGTACTAGTTTCTGCTATAAAAGCTTTACCTTACTGCTATCATTCTCAATCCATTGTCGACAGCATCCTAGCAGCCCTAACATCTGCCTCACCTGCCTCTTGCCTCTTGGGGCTTTTCAAGATCAAATCCCATTTGCCCGTTCTGGATCTAATGTCTTATTTCCCTTGCTTAACCAATGTCCCAAATATTTCACTTCCTCTTCTGTAAATTGGCATTTTGCCTTTGAAACTTGGAACCCCTTTGAACCAAAGAAATGCAATAGTTTAATGCTCTCCTGTCTAACTGTCTCCTCGCCTGCTCCAGCTAATAGTAAGTCATCTACATATTGCACTAAGGTTGCCTGTGGGTTTAGTTCATCAGTTTTTAGTACTTGCTCAAGGGCTTGCCCAAACAAGTTAGGGATTCTGTGAATCCCTGTGGGAGCACTGTCCCTCTGAGTTGTTGTTTTCTATGGGGGTTTGGATCTTCCCACTCGAAGACAAAGTAGTCTCTGCATTCTGCCGTCAGGGGGCAGGTCCAAAAAGCATCCTTGAAATCAATTCCACTATACTACTGAGATTCTGGCTTCAATTGACCGAGCAGCGGATAGGGGTTTGCCACTACTGGGAAGCGGGGAATTGTTCTCTCCTTAATTTCCCTTGAGTCGTGGACCAATCTGTATGTGCCATAAGGTTTTTTTTTTTACATGGAGTATGGGAGTATTCTAGGGAGACATACAAGGCTCTAATAGTTCTTTAGATATTAATCTCTCCATTTCAGGTTGTAGCCCTGATTTACCTTCCTGTGAAATGGGATATTGTTTCACCCTAATTGGAATGCCTGGGTCCTTTAGAATCACTTCAAAGGGTTCTATGTCTAACTTCCCTACTGATTCTGGACTCTACCAAACTTCTGGGTTAATTCTAGCCTCATCTTCTATCGTTAGAGTACGTTGCTGAACAGTTAATTCTCTATCTTTTACTTCCAAATTTATTCCTAACTCCACAATTCAATCTCTCCCTAGCAAATTCTATTCTGCTTCAGGTACCAATAAAAAAGACTCAGTTCCATAGGTGCTAGGTGATTCTATTTCTACCTGCTTTACAACAGGTACCATAAAAGGTTCCCCTTTTGTTCCAATTACTTGTAGCTCTTCCGAGGATAAAGAACATCCTCCAGGTAAATATTGAACAGTCGATCTTTCTGCCCCAGACTCTACCAAAAATTCCATTTCCTGACGCTGAGAACCCAATTTCAATTTTATCAAGGGCTTGTTTCTTTCCCAGGTCCCCAGCACATAGAGTCCCTGACCCCCTCAGTCCTCCTGAAACATTTGCTCGTCCCAGATTCTCTTTCTACAGTCTTTCTTCATGTGTCCCTTTTTCTGACAGTAGAAGCATTCAACTGTCCTCATATCTCTGGGTCTGTTCTGCTTGGGTTGAAGCGCATTTTCTGCCCGAGGAATATTCCCTCTTCTCCTTGCCTGGAACGCCCCCTTCTGTCCTTCTCTTACCACGGCTATCAGACTTCCAGCTTGCCTCTTCTGAGTCTCCTCCTCTCTCCTTAACGTATACTTTCTGAGCCTCTCTCAGCAATTCATCTAATCCTCTCTCCTGCCAGTCCTCCAGCTTCTCTAGTTTCCTTCCAATATCTGTCCAGGACCTAGCTTCGACCCGCGTTTTCAGGAGAGCTCGCCCCACGGGGTAGCAGGATCTAATCCTGAATAGAACTGTACATTTCTGCATAGTCTCTCTAACCACTCAGTAGGAGTTTCATCTTTTTTCCGTTGCTTGCCTTATTTGCCTTATTGATATTCTGTCCCCGAGGGACAGATTCTCTAATCCCTTGAATAATAAGAACTCGCAAATCTGCCATGTGAGTACCATGTTCCTGGCTCTGATTATCCCAATTGGGCCGCTGTAAGGGTCACTTTAGATCTGCTCCTGGGCCAGACGGGTGTTGCTGATCCCAGATTCACGTACCTGCCCTCCTGATCATATCCCTTTCTTCTGCTCTAAATAGTATGCCCAAAATTGCCTGTGTTTCATCCCAAGTTTAATGGTTGGGACCTGAAGATTGATCTAGCCTCTCGGAGACCCCTCAAGGATCCTCCAGCAAATTCCCCATCTCCTTCTGAAATTCCCTTATGTATCTCCTGAGTTGAAGGGAACTGAAACATAGCCAGCTCCTGGCTTTGATCCTCCGGTAGCTACAGGTATTTCTCTTCAAGGGAGAACGTTTCCTCCTTGACCCCTCTCCTGCCTAGCTTGCCTTCTAGTGATCCTTCTCCTAGGGAAGTCTAGGGGTTCACATTCAGGTTCATCTCCCAAGTCAGATTCAGCTTGCTCCGGCGGAGCCGCTGGATTCTGTTCGGGGGGAGCGTAAGGCGGGGGGATAGTGTATAATGTCCTCCTCTGTTGTATTCCTTTTTTTAATTAGGGGGAACAGAAAGGTTCCAATATCAGATTCTACCCATCATTTGCATACTCACCATCTTCCAGATTCAAAGGCTGTTTTTCATTTGCATAAGCGTTTAGAGCCTGGCAGATCCGGTCCTCAAAGGACCCAAATACTGGCCAGAACAGCTGATCTGCCCTTCTCTGCTTTCCTCCCCATACCTCCATACAGTCATGTACCATCTTCACCTCCCTCTTTCCTCGTCTAGAGGGAGAATCACCCCAATGTTTTAACATTAAACCTAGGGGACTTTCTAGTGGTATGTCCGGTAGCTTTACCTGCGAGCTGTACCTAGAGTTCGGAGCTACAGGTCTCTGCACAGAAGTTCCCCAGCCCAGGGGCCGTCCGAAGACGGGGTGCTCCCCTGGAGTGGGAATTCCACAGCAGAGTCGCCTGGATCCGAGTCACGGCACCAAATTGTTAGAGGTGTGAAGAGAACGATACGCACCAACTGTTGCCAACAGTAAGGAATTTATTGAGCAAGCAAGAAATGAGCGGAACAGCGCTGGGCGGCTGGGAGTCTCCTCTGCACCAGAGGTGCTCAACAGGGCCCCCCAACCCCTCTTTTCATTGTCCCTTATCTCTGCATTCATGTCTTATCTTTCTCTTCCTGGGCTGCGCTGGCTGTTATCTGGGGGTCGTTCTCTGCCTCCTGGCGATCGAGATGATGAAGGCCATAGTTTTCCTCAGCTCCGATCACGCGCGCTCAAGAGAAGATTTTCACTTCTTTTTCTTTTGCAGTTTCTCCAAAGGTCACTGCTATCTGTTGTTCATTGTCCAGGTGTTAGAACTAAGCGCTGTGGCTCCAACTTGCACAAACTACAGTTTTTAGACAAAACATCGATATATCTCTTTTGAGACTTCTACAAACTACATAGTTCTCAGAAAAAAAAACACGCTGAAAAACACGGACACATCTGTCTCGAGTCGGTTTGATTAACAAGTAGAGAACTCATTTTTACCACAATCCTTACCCTAAGCCTAACACTCACCTTAAACCTAACCCTAACCCTGTACCTAGCCTGAACCCTAAGCATAACCCTAAACCTATCCCTATTCCTATCCTCAACAGTAACCCAAACCCTAATCCTAACACTGACACTCAACCTAGTTCTAATGCTGTATCTAACCTTAGAACTCAAACAAACCCTATCCCTAAGCCTAATCCTAAATCGAATTCTAACCCTTACCTATACACTATCCCTATCCCCAAAACCCTTTTCCTACACCTAACCCTAACCACAAGACTTACCTTAACCTAACCCTAACACCAATCCCAGGCCTAACCCTAACACTAACCTGAAACCTAATCCTATTCCTAACCTTAACCCTAACCAGAGGCCTAACCCTAATCTGACCCTTACACTCAAACTGACCCTGCCCCTAACCCTAAACACAGATCGCATCCTAAACCTAAACCTAAACCTAAAACTTCCCCTAATGCTAACATGAACACTCAACCTAATCCTAGCTCTAAACACAATCATAAAACTGAGAAAAACTTTTTCCCTAACCCTAATCCTAAACCTAATCCAAAACCTAAAACAATCCCAAACCCTTTCCCTATCTCTAACCCTAACCCAGAATCTAAACCTAACCCTATTACTAAACCCAATCTTACACCTAACCCTATTCCATAACCTAAACTTACCCTAACACTGTATCACTAAATCTTTCCCTAATCGTAACCCTAACCCTAAACATAACCTTACCCTAGTACTAAAACAAACTTACCCATAACCCTAACCCAAAACCTAACAGAACCCTAGTCCTAACCATAATCCTAACCCTAACTCAAACCCTAAATCTAACACTAATCCTTACCCTAAACAGAACTCGAAGCATTTCCCAAATCCTAATTCTAACTCTACCCTAACCCTAACCCAAACTCAGACCCTACCACAAAACCCAAGTGGAAGCCCAACCCTAAACCTAACCAAAAGCATCAGATCACCACAACCCTCACCTAAATCTATCCCAAAACATGTTCCTAATATTAAACCAAATCCTAATCCAAACACTAACCCTACAACTATTCCTAAACCTTTACTTAACACAAAGCCAAACCCGAGGCCTACCCCTTACCTCACCCTGACACTCAAACTAACCCTACCCCTAACCCTACATACAAATCCAATCCTAAGTCTAACCCTAAACTTAACCCTAATGCTACTCCTAACATGAACACTTCACCTACTTCTGTCCCTGACGCTAACACTCAAATTATCCCTAACCCTTACCCTAAACCGAAATCTACACCAAAACCTAACCCTTGCCCTAACCCTGACCCTGAAGCTGACCCTAACCCTAGCCTAAACCCTAACCCTAACCAGTCGCAGAAAAGGCCTGAATCCATACAGCCTTTTCACTGTGAAAATCTGGGAGAGAAAATCTGGCTTACCATGGAAATCTCAGCTTTAAGGAAATCTAAAAACAAAACAAAGCATGCAGTTCCCAGATTCCCAGCAACATTTTTCCCCATACTTTCACCACCATAGATTGAGAAGACCATTTGCTGGACTTACACAGTGTCAGCAGGGTGAACCACATTTGGTCAGTGCACAACATTAATTACCACTTGCTCCACAGGCACAGGACAGACGGCCTCAGCGGTTAAGCACCCAGCCACTACAGGGATACACTTTCTGATTCACACTGCTGCAAAACGGCACCCATCTATTGTGCAAGTACCTGCTGTAAACCGTAACAGAGAAACTCTAGCAGCTACGGAAATCAGGAAAGAAATACTTCAAGAACTAATCAATACTTCTACTCAAAGGACGTATGAATATACTTCAAGTAGACTTCAGCTTCCAGGACCACGACATCCCAAGGTCCTGGAACAGAAAAACAACTCCGAATTTAATTCCAGAACTGGATCAAGAAATTAAGTCAGTGAGATCAAGACATTCACCCAGACAGCCACAGCTCATCAACCTCACCTTCATTTCCACCCAACAGAATAATGCTATGTAAACTACATAGCATAACACGCCCTGCCCCCTTTCTTGCAATATCCTGAATATAAAATCCCTTTTCTTTTTTTTTCCGTTATCCAAAATTTACATAGGAATACCTTCTTGATCATATTTAACGTGCACTCAAAAACAGCATCAAAGATCTGAGGTATTTCAGCAGCGATGTGCCCACCCAGCTTCTTTACAGCCACAGCCACAGCACCCAGTACTGCAGGCTCTCTAGCAGCTGGAACATTTCTCTGGTAGTCAATGAGAGCGGCACCCAACAAGGGAGGAACAAAGTTTTCAGCAACCTACATCAAGAGCAAGACATGCTTAGAGCAGTGCAGTTACCCAACAAAGCCTCACACAGCAGTTCGGAAAGAAGCTAAAAATGAACTTACACGCCCACATGCTTCCCACACACTGTGTTCATCCAGCAGTGCTTGCCTGAGGGCTCTCCTACACCTTCCTGCTTCCCCTTAGGACTGCTCTCAGCTGACACTACCTGAAGCACTCAAAACACAGCTCAGGCCTACCCCTGTATGGTCACAGCTTATCATCCTTCCTGCAGATATTGCAGTTCTGAAGCCAGTTCTTGTGAACAGAACAGTGTTAACTGCACTGCAGCAAAAGAGCAGAGTTCCTCCTGAATGTGTCCTATCAACTCTTTGGATGCCATATTTACTTACCATCTGAGGATCGTTGGACCTGCTCACCCAGCCAGAAATCAGTTCTAAACTTTCCCTTTTTACAGTCCTCATCCTTCTAACCAAGGGCTGCTTGGTTTCCACTTCGCCTGAAAGGTAGCAAAGCTGCACTGAATCTGGGTTAAGATGCGTCAACAAACAGATTCCCCTCAACTCCTTCCAGAAGATTGAGAATGTTTCATTTTTATACCCAAATGACAAAGAAGGAAGATCTCTCGTTCATATTATGCAGATTAAAACCATTTTCCCATTACTTCAGCTCCATGGATCCAAGTTGCAATTTAGTATTCCAGTGCTACTGCTGACAGCACACTCTGCCAGTACAACTCAGAAACAATGCTGCAGCTTCTTTTTCAAGGAAGGGAATGTTCCTTCAGCTCTCAGGATCATGCTTACCTCTGGCTCTCACTGCGTGATGAGAAGAACCAACCTATACAGTGTTCTAAAGCACGCTCCTGATTTGGTCACAAACAGAATTGTTCCAACTTGTCTTTACTACAAGGAGCCTAATTCTTACTTCATTTTCTCACGTCCAAGTCCATGCAAGTCTCGTCAGTAGAACTTGCCCTAACTGAGTGCACAGACACACACTCATAACAGTACATCCAAGGAAAACCTCACCAGACTGCAGCCAGGGAAACAAAGGCAGAACTGCTCCTGCTGCCATCAGAGATAACAACTGTGAGAACACACTCTGAGCCGAGTGCCATCTCAATAGCTGTTGCTCGAGTAAAATCTCACCACTACGAGTCCTAGCAACTGCTTCCTATTTCTCTCGTTGTGTTTTCTTTTTGTTTTAAGCACCTTCTGGCAATTAGAGCTGCAGAATCAAAAGAATGCATTAAGTTCTGAGAAGCTACGTCAAGGTGTATTCATTGCATGGGTAAGAAAGTCTGTCAGAACACAGCTCCAATAACCGAGTCACTTCATTCCTCAAGGGATGCTCCAGCAGCACATTCTACTTGGATATCACAGACCCAATTTTTTCCAGGTAACAGTGGTTAGGTAACTCGAGTAGCTCCTAATTCCTCCTCAGTGATTACCAGTCTAGTTTGTGACAAATCTGAGGCGCCTTCACTGAAGTTACACTTCTGTAAGAAATCTGTTTCAGTAGTAGAATATCACCAAACCAAAACTCTGCCAACGTCCTAGGGTCTTTTCTTATCTAAAACGATGAAGTCAGAACTTACAACTGTGTCTCCACAAGACTGCTATTAGTCAGCAGTCTCCGGTACCCTTCCTAAACTCACACTTGAAGAGCTTTCCTCCTTCCGGAATCAGAGTTTCTTTGAACAAAACATCTGGCTAACAAAAACAAGAACCTAAGCAAGCACATTTTCAGGCATTCTCTTGCCCAAACGCACACACAAAGAAGCAACAAAAACCACCACCACCAACAGACACGCAATGAGATAAGCCCAGCAAATTCACAACCTGATCACGTGCACTGCCCATCCCGCTGTTAGGAAGGACGTGCAATTTCTTACCGTCAGCCTCAAGAGCTGCAGACATGTTTTCACTTGGGCACTTGGACATATTCAGCATATCTAAATCAATTCTTCCCAGCTGAATCACAAAGGGGCGGCCAGCTGCTTTCCATGCCCTTACGCTGCTTTTCAGAATGCTACCAAGCTGCGTAACGGCTTCAGGATCCTTCAGAACATCAACATTCTGTGGAAAAGAACTGAGCTAACTCCATTCAGTCAATGAAAACGCCATTTATCTTCTAATACAAAAACGGTCACTTTCACGTTTAGGGTTATCTTACACGCTGTGTTAAAGCATGTTCTGTCAAGTTCTTCAACTGGATTTAAACCAGTCTCAGTTGTTTAGGTCTCCTTCAACACTTCTACTGCCAGATCAACCATTGCTTTATAAAAGTTCAGCACAGCCAAGTTCACTTCATTCCACAGATAAAAAAAAAATGGAATAACAACAAACATTCAGCACTTTTACTTTAGTTGAATACACAAAATGTACCGTCTGACTTTTGTTGCCTGCATGTGTTTTTCTATCAGATGCTCCTGTACAGTCCGGTCTGTCTGCGCCCCAACCACGTATCCTACTGCTCCACAGAACGGATGCACCTGATTGAAAAACAAGAAGTCCAACAGAAAGTTAAGGAAGACTAACCCAAAATGTACAGCGTTCAGGTAGTAAAAGTTCAAAATGGCTTTCCAATGACTAAATACCCACTTCCCACCTCAGTTCACAAGATCCTTCTCCATCCTTTCCTTCCTTACTCCACATTTAAAGCAAGCCTCTGCTCCCCTCCAATACAGGCAGGAAATTAGAAATGCAAAAGCCCAGCTCCAACTTAGACTGGCTACTGCAGTAAAGCAGAGCAAAAAATCCTTTTACAAATATATTAACAGTAAAAGATCTAAGGAGAATTTCTCTCCTTTACTTGATGCGGCAGGGAATGGAACCACAGAGGATAAGGAAAAGGCTGAGGTTCTCAATGCCTTCTTCACGTCTCTCTTCAATAGACAGATCAGTTAACTCAGGATACTTTTTGCCCTGACCTGGAAGTCTGGGACGAAGCGCATCATACACCCCCTGTGATCCTAGCAGAGACAGTCAGAGACCTGCTCCTCCATCTGAACTGCCGCAAGTCCATGGGACCAGATGGGATCCAACCAAGGGTGCTGAGGGAGCTGGCAGAGGTGATTGCCAAGCCGCTTTCTGTCATCTATCAGCATTCCTGGTCATCTGGAGAGGTCCCACAAGATTGGAGGCTTGCCGATGTGACTCCCATCTACAAAAAAGACCGTAAGGAAGTGTCATGGTTTTATGATTTTTTGGTACTGGTATTCCACATCATGGCATCATGTGGTGCATTGGGAGTCAGGGAGAAAACTACATTCCCCAGAGGACTTGGCAATGCTTTGTATTTTTTCACGTGTTTTCCGCTCAGAGGGAACAGATAAAAACTCTCTGCGGTCACGGGACATTCTCTCTTTCCTCTAGGATCACTTAGGAGTGGGTGCTCGCTGCCGTCCGCCTTCAGCGTTAGCGCAAGGCCTTCGGTTTATCAGGCACTCACTCTCTCTCTCTCTCTCTCTCTCTCTCTGTCTTACTCGTTTTGTTTGATTCATTGGGCTTAATTCCAAATTGTATTGCATTATACTGTGTTATTTACTTCCTGATGTCTTATTTAGTAAATTAGCTTTTCCCCCTCAGATCGTTGCCGCTGTTTTGTTTTGGGGCTTATCTCCCTTTTTCCCTTTCCCCCTTCCCCTTGTCCGGGGTGTGGGCCTGTGGGTCTCCTTCCTCGGTTGTCGCAGGGCCGGGCTGAACCGGCTCACAAACCCCTGACATTTTTGGCGCCCAACGTGGGACACAACCAGCTGCCTTAGCCAGACAGAGACAAACTTTTAGAGTACATCTCTGTCTGTTGTTAACAAGCTTATCTGTACTGCAAGTGCTGTACAGCAAAACACGACCTTGAAGTCCGGGCGTACTGTCAGTTGTTTTGGGATATCTGTAAACTTCTTTTGGGTACTGCCAGATTGTTTTAGTACAAGAAAAAAAAAAAATAATAATAAAAAGATGTCTTTTCTGTTTCTGTTAAAACTGCCCTTACAGGGATTGTACTTCACCGCTTTTTCCCTCTTAATGCTCAAAACGTACTGGAACTTGGTTAAGTTTGCCATTCTGTTCCATTGGGTCTGGTCCCTGTATGATAAATTAAAAGCAATGATAGAGGAACCTGCCAGATCCCAGGGCACCCCAGCTAATGGAACAAAGGATAACATGTTAACGAACCATGTGATGTTTGAATGGGTATCCAGGTTCCCCTCTCAGTTTTTTATGAATTTTCAAGATCACAGCTTAGGGATGGTGTTAATAATTGGGATATTAGTCCTCCTGCATGTAGTAGCACTTTACATCATGTGCAGGAAGCTTCTCCCAGAAACAGAGAATGTTGAATGGCAGGGAGAGTGGAGAGTTTTAGGAAAGAAATGAGAAGGATGGGGACACCCGGTGTCATGGGATCTTTCTCCTGAACAATTGCAGGATCCTGAGGAGCTAGGCCTGTATCTGAGTAAAGGGTGCTGCGGCTCAGAAAGATCTGAGGTGGAACACTTATCTGGGGCTTGGCCTATGCTTACCGAGGTTTATATACTATTATGAAGAGAGAGAGTGTCCAAACTGAGGCCCAAACCAAAGAGGAAAACCTCCCGGTCACACCTGACCAGCCAAAGGAAGCACCAGTATCAAAGTCAGTTGCCCCTGTGGAAGGCAAGAAATGGAAACGTGTGTCCTCGCGCCTAGAATGCAAAGAAGAGGTGCCGAAAGAAGAGGAAGATATAGGTGAGGGGGTGGCCACAACCCCATCACCATCGAGAAAGGCAACAAAGAAAAGTGAGAGACATGGAGAAGAAAGTGATGATGAAGGTGAAGAGAAAGTTAAAGTTACGACGTTTCGTTGGCCCGTGAAAATGTCTGAGATCCAAGGCTCAAGAAAGGAGTTTATTCGACGTCCAGATGAGAGTATTGTCACTTGGTTGCTTCGGTGTTGGGACAACCGGGCCAACAGTGTGTCCCTTGATAGTAACGAAGCTCGCCAACTAGGAAACATTGCCCGAGATCCGGCTGTCGACAGAGGAATCAGCAGGTATATGGATGGAATCGCCAGCCTCTGGCAACGAATGCTAGTAGCTGTGAGGGAAAGATATCCCTACAAGAGTGACCTGGCACCTAAAGTGAAAAGGTGGAAAACTATTGAGGAAGGCATCCAGTATTTGAGAGAAACAGCTGTGGCGGAAATGCTGTATGATCCCACCTTTGATCCTGACGATCGGGACCATGATCCGGAGAAAGTAAGGAGTACACCCGAAATATGTCAGAAGCTTTCAAAGTCAGCACCAGAAAGGTACGCCGGTACACTAGTGACAACGTTCAACAGATATGAGGACCAAGACAGAAAACCCCCAGTTTTTGAACTAATTCTTACACTTCAAAACTTCAAACAAAAATTTCCGCCGCCATACACGTCCATTTCAGCCATATCAAAGTTAGAAGGACAAATGGAAGATATACTGGGAAAATTATCCCAACTGATTGATAGGGTTGAATCGGTTGCAGCTATCAGAAGCAAACGCCATCCTGCTCGAGCAAATGACAGCACTAACTTCACTAACTTCATGTCGCGTGCGGCTTTGTGGAGTTACTTACGTGCAAATGGAGAAGATATGAAGGAATGACATCAAAAACCCACCCCTGCACTGCGAGTACGGGTGAGAGAATTACAACACAGACCGACTACCAGCGAAGTTGTTCCCGTCACTACAGGTAATGAATAGAGGGGCCCTGCCCTCAGCCAGAGGAGGGAGAGGGATAATAGAGTGTATTGGACTGTGTGGATTCGGTGGCCTGGCACATCAAACCCACAGAAATAGGAGGCACTGGTGGATACTGGTGCACAATGTACTCTAACGCCTTCAAGTTATAAAGGGGCAGAATTGATTCATCTCTCTGGAGTGACTGGCGGCTTTCAGGAATTGTCTGTGCTGGAGGCAGAAATAAGCCTCACGGGTAAAGACTGGCAGAAGCATCTTATAGTGATTGGACAGGGGGCCCCACGCATACTTGGTATAGACTATCTCAGAAGGGGGCACTTTAAGGATCCCAAGGGGTAGCGATGGGCTTTTGGAATAGCTACTGTGGACACAGATAGCATTAAGCAACTATCTGTTTTACCTGGCCTGTCAGAAGATCCATCTGTTGTGGGGTTGCTACAAGTGGAGGAGCAACAGGTACCAATTGCTACAAAAACGGTGCACAGACGGCAGTACCGCACCAACAGGGATTCCTTGCTCCCCATTCATCATCTGATTCGTCAGCTAGAGAGCCAGGGAGTGATCAGCAAAACTCACTCCCCGTTTAACAGCCCCATATGGCCAGTGCGTAAAGCCAACGGAGAATGGAGGTTGACGGTAGATTACCGTGGCCTGAACGAAGTCACACCTCCACTGAGTGCTGCTGTGCCAGACATGCTTCAACTCCAGTATGAACTGGAGTCAAAAGCAGCCAAGTGGTATGCCACCATTGACATTGCTAACGCCTTCTTTTCAATTCCCTTGGCCACAGAATGCAGGCCACAGTTTGCCTTCACCTGGAGAGGCGTTCAGTACACCTGGAACCGTTTGCCCCAGGGGTGGAAGCACAGCCCAACCATTTGCCATGGGTTGATCCAAACTGCATTGGAACAGGGTGCTGCTCCTGAGCATCTGCAGTACATCGATGATATTGCTGTATGGGGCAATACAGCAGAGGAAGTTTTTAAGAAAGGAGAGACAATAATACAGATCCTCCTGCGAGCTGGCTTCGCTATTAAGCGAAGCAAAGTGAAAGGACCTGCACAAGAAATTCAGTTCCTAGGCATAAAGTGGCAAGATGGACATCGTCACATCCCAACAGATGGGATTGACAAAATTACTGCCATGTCTCCACCCACCAGTAAGACAGAGAGCCAAGCTTTTCTGGGTGTAGTGGGATTTTGGAGACTGCATGTTCCAAACTACAGCCTCATTGTGAGCCCCCTTTATCAGGTGACCTCTGGAAGAAGAATGATTTTGTGTGGGGCCCTGAGCAGCAGCAGGCTTTTGAGCAAATGAAGCAGGAGATAGCCCGTGCCGTGGCCCTGGGGCCAGTGCGGACGGGACAGGATGTAAAGAACATCCTCTACACTGCTGCTGGAAAGGAAGGTCCCACTTGGAGTTTGTGGCAAAGAGCTTCTGGAGAGACCCGAGGCCGACCCCTTGGTTTCTGGAGTCGAGCATACAGGGGGTCTGAGGAGCGCTACACTCCAACTGAGAAGGAGATCTTAGCCGCATATCAGGGGGTTCGAGCTGCTTCTGAAGTAATCAGTACTGAAACGCAGCTCCTTCTGGCACCTCGACTGCCAGTACTGAACTGGATGTTTAAAGGAACAGTTCCCTCTACCCATCATGCTACTGATGCCACTTGGAGTAAGTGGATTGCGCTGATTACACAGCGAGCTCGGATGGGGAACCCCAACCGTTCAGGAATCCTGGAGGTGATCATGGACTGGCCTGAAGGTAAAAAGTTTGGAACAACACCAGCAGAGGAGGTGTCACGTGCTAAAGAAGCCTCACCATATAATGAACTAACAGAAGATGAAAAGAGATACGCCCTGTTCACAGATGGATTGTGTCGCTTTGTGGGAAAGCCCGATTGCTGCCCCATAGCTGCCCCATAGCCTCGCCATAGCTTCCTCTTAGATGCCCCACTGCAGCCCCATAGCTGCCTCACTGCTGCCCCATCGCTGACCCACTACTGCCTCACTGCTGCCCCATAGCTTCCCAATAGCTGCCTCACCGTTGCCGCATATCTGCCCCATAGCCTCCCCACAGCCTCCTCATAGCTACCCAATAGCTGCCTCACTGGTGCACCATAGCTGCCCCAGAGCCTCGCCATAGCCTCATCATAGCTGCCCCACTGCTGCCCCATTGCTACCTCCCTGCTGCCCCATAGCCGCCCCATGGCTGCCTAATAGCCGCCCATAACTGCCCTATAGCCTCCCCGTAGCCTCCTCATAGCTGTCTCACTGCTACCCCATAGCTGCCTCATAGCCGCCCCATAGCCACCCCATAGCTTCCTCACTGCTGCCCCATAGCTGCTCCATAGCCTCCCCATAGCCTCCTCAGAGCTGCCCCATAGCTGCCCTATAGCCTCCTCATAGCTTCCCACTGCTGCCCCATAGCTGCCCCGTGGCTGCCTCATAGCTGTCAAACTGCTGCCCCATTGACGCCCCATAGCTTCCTCACTGATGCACCATAGCTGCCCCACAGCCTCCCCATAGCCTCTTTATAGCTGCCCCACTGCTGCCCCTTAGATGCCCAATGGCTGCCTCATAGCCGCCCCGTAGCTGCCCCACTGCTGCCCCATAGCCTCCCCATAGCCTCTTCATAGCTGCCTCACTGCTGCCCCACAGCCGCCTCATGGCTGCCTCATACCTGCCCCATAGCTGCCTCATAGCCGCTCCATAGCTGCTGCATAGGCTCCTCGGAGCTGCCCCATAGCTTCCTCAATGCGGCCCCAGAGATGCCCAACTGCAGCCCCATGGTTGCCTCATAGCTTTTCCATAGCTGCCCCATAGCCTCCCCATAGCCGCCCCATAGCTGCCTCACTGCAGCTTCATAGCTGCCCCGTAGTCTCCCCATAGCCTCCTCATACCTGTCCCATCGCTGCCTCTCTGCTGCCCCATAGTTGCCCCGTAGCCTCCTCATAGCTACCCCACTACTGCCCCATACCTGCCCCACTGCTGCTACATATCCACCCCATAGATGTCTCACTGGTGTCCCATTGCCACCCCATGGCTGCCTAATAGCCGCCCCATTGCTGCCCCACTGCTGCCCCATAGCTGCACCATGGCTGCCTCATAGCTGTCCAATACCTGCCCTATAGCCTACCCATAGCCTCCTCATAGCTCTCTCACTGCTTCCCCATAGTTGCCCCATGGCTGCCTTGTAGCCGCCCCATAGCTGGTCCATAGCCTCCTCTTAGCTGCCCCACTGCTGCCCCATAGCCGTTTGATGGCTGCCCCATGGCTACCCCATAGCTGCCCCACTTCTGCCCCATAGCCTCCCCATAGTCTCCTCATAGCTGCCTCACTGCTGCCCCATAGCTGCCTCATAACTGCAAAACTGCTGCCCCATTGCCGCCTCGTAGCTTCCTCACTGATGCACAATAGCTGCCCCATAGCCTCCCCATAGCTTCCTCTTAGCTGCCCCACTGCAGCCCCATAGCTGCAGCACTTATGCCCCATAGCTGACCCACTACTGCCTCACTGCTGCCCCATAGCCTCCCCATAGCTGCCTCACTGCTGCCCCTAGCTGCCTCACTGGTGCCCCAGACGTACCCCATGGCTGCCCCATAGCCTCCCCATAGCTGCCTCACTGGTGCCCCAGACGTACCCCATGGCTGCCTCATAGCCGCCCCATAGCTGCCCCATTACTGCCCCATAGCCTCCCCATACTTGCCCCATAGCTGTCTCACTGCTGCCCCATAGCCACCCCATAGCTGCCTCCCTGCTCCACCATAGCTTCCCTATGTCTGCCTCATCGCCACCCCATAGCTGCCTCATAACCTCTCGATATCTGCTCCATAGCTGCCCCACTGCTGCCCCATACCTGCCCCATAGCCTCCCCATAGCCGTCCCATAGCTGCCTCACTGCTGCCCCATGGTGCCCAATGGCTGCCTAATAGCCGCCCGATAGCCTTGCCACTGCTTCCCAATAGCTGCCCAATAGCTGCCCTACTACTGCCCCATAGCCGCTCTATAGCTGCCTCATCGGCTTCCCATAGCCTCCTCATAGCTGCCTCATTGCTGCCTCACTGCTGCCCAATAGCTGCCCCATAGCCTCCCCATAGTCTCCTCATAGTTGCCCCACTGCTGCCCCATAGACGCCCCATAGCTGCCTCACTGCTGCTTCATAGCTGCCCCATAGCCTCCCAATTGCCTCCTCTTAGCTGCCACACCGCTGCCCCAGAGCTGCTTGATAAGTGCCTCATACCTGTCCCATAGCTGCCTCACTGCTGCCCCATAGCCTCCTCATAGCTACCTCATATCTGCCCCACTGCTGCTCCATATCCGCCCCATAGCTGCCCGACTGCTGCCCCGTAGCCTCCCCATAGCTGCCTCACTGGTGCCCCAAAACTGCCTCACTGCTGCCCCATAGCCTCCCCATAGCCTCCTCATAGCTGCCCAACTGCTGCCCCATAGCTGCCTCACTGCTTCCCCACTACTGCCCCATAGCCTCCTCATAGCTACCTCATATCTGCCCCACTGCTGCTCCATATCCGCCCCATAGCTGCCCGACTGCTGCCCCGTAGCCTCCCCATAGCTGCCTCACTGGTGCCCCAAAACTGCCTCACTGCTGCCCCATAGCCTCCCCATAGCCTCCTCATAGCTGCCCAACTGCTGCCCCATAGCTGCCTCACTGCTTCCCCACTACTGCCCCATAGCCTCCTCATAGCTACCTCATATCTGCCCCACTGCTGCTCCATATCCGCCCCATAGCTGCCCGACTGCTGCCCCGTAGCCTCCCCATAGCTGCCTCACTGGTGCCCCAAAACTGCCTCACTGCTGCCCCATAGCCTCCCCATAGCCTCCTCATAGCTGCCCAACTGCTGCCCCATAGCTGCCTCACTGCTTCCCCACTACTGCCCCATAGCCTCCTCATAGCTACCTCATAGCTGCCTCACTTCTGCCCCTTACCTGCCCCACTACTTCCCCATAGCTGCCCCATAGCCTCTCCTGAGCCGCCACATAGCTGCCTCACTACTGCCCCATAGCTGCCCAACTGCTGCCTCATAGCTGCCAAACTACTGCCCCATAGCCGCCCCAAAGCTGTTTCAAATCTGCTCCATAGCTGCCCCATAGCCTCCCTATAGCTTCCTCTTAGATACCCCACTGCGGCCCCATAGCTGCAGCACTAATGCCCCATAGCTGACCCACTAATGCCCCATAGCTGCCACATAGCTTCTCAATAGCTACCTCAACGTTGCCACATATCTGCCCCATAGCCTCCCCACAGCCTCTTCATAGCTACCCAATAGCTGCCTCACTGGTGCACCATAGCTGCCCCAGAGCCTCGCCATAGCCTCATCATAGCTGCTCCACTGCTGCCCCATTGCTACCTCCCTGCTGCCCCATAGCCGCCCCATGGCTGCCTAATAGCCGCCCAATAGCTGCCCCACTGCTGCCCCATTGATGCCTTATATCTGCCCGACTACTGCCACATAGCCACTATATACCTGCCCCATAGCCTCCCCATAGCCTCCTCATAGCTGCCCCATAGCTGCCCTCTAGCCTCCTCATAGCTGTCCCACTGCTGTCCCATAGCTGCCCCGTGACTGCCTCATAGCTGTCAAACTGCTGCCCTAAAGACGCCCCATAGCTTCCTCACTGATGCACCATAGCTGCCGCACAGCCTCTCCATAGCCTCTTTATAGCTGCCCAACTGCTGCCCCATAGCTGCCTCACTGCTTCCCCACTACTGCCCAATAGCTACCCCATAGCTGCCTCACTGCTGCCCCATATCTGCCCCACTACTTCCCCATAGCTGCCCCACTAATGCCCCATAGCTGCCCCATAGCCTCTCCTGAGCTGCCACATAGCTGCCTCACTACTGCCCCAACTGCTGCCCAACTGCTGCCTCATAGCTGCCAAACTACTGCCCCACAGCCGCCCCAAAGCTGTTTCAAATCTGCTCCATAGCTGCCCCATAGCCTCCTCATAGCTGCCCAACTGCTGCCCCATAGCTGACTCACTGCTAACCCATAGCTGCCCCATGGCTGCCTTATAGCCGCACCATAGCTGCTTCACTGCTGCCACATATCTGACCCATAGCCGCCTCATAACTGCCTCACTGCTGCTTCATAGCCGCCCCATAGCCTCCTCATAGCCTCCTCATATCTGCCCCACTGCTGCCACATAGCTGTCTTACTACTGCCCCATACCTGCCCCACTGCTGCTCCATATCCGCCCCATAGCTGCCCGACTGCTGCCCCATATCTGCCCCATAGCCTCCTCATAGCTGTTCTAAAGCTAGCTCAATGCTGTCCGATAGCTGCCCCATAGCCTCCCCATAGCCTCCTCTTAACTGCCCCACTCGGCCCCATAGCTGCAGCACTAATGCCCCATAGCTGACCGACTACTCCCTCATTGCTGCCCCATAGCTTCCCCATAGCTACCTCACCGTTGCCACATATCTACCCCATATCCTCCCCACAGCCTCCTCAAAGCTACCCCATAGCTGCCTCACTGTTGCACCATAGCTGCCCCATAGCCTCTCCATACCCTCCTCATTGCTGCCCCATAGCTGCCCCATAGCTTCCCCACAGCCTCCTCATAACTGTCCCATTGGTGCCCCATAGCTGCCCCATGGCTGCCTCACTGGTGTACCATAGCTGCCCCATGGCTGCCTCACTGGTGTACCATAGCTGCCCCGTAGACTCACCATAGCCTCATCATAGCTTCCCAACTGCTGCCCCATTGCTACCTCCCTGCTGCCCTATAGCTGCCCCATAGCTGCTCCATAGCCTCCCCATAGCCTCCTCATAACTGCCCCACTCGGCCCCATAGCTGCCGCACTAATGCCCCATATTTGACTCTCTACTCCCTCACTGCTGCCCCGTAGCCTCCCTATAGCTGCCTCACTGGTGCCCCATATCTGCCTCACTTTTGCCCCATAGCTGCCCCATAGCTTCCCCACAGCCTTCTCATAGCTGCCTCACTACTTCCTCACTGCTGCCCCATAGCTTTCTCATAGCTACCCCATAGCTGCCTCACTGCTGCCCCATATCTGCCCCACTACTTCCCCATAGCTGCCCCACTAATGCCCCATAGCTGCCCCACTAATGCCCCATAGCTGCCACATAGCCTCTTAATAACCGTCCCATATCTGCCCCACTGCTGCTCCATTGCCTCCCCATAACCTCCTCATAGCTGACCCATAGCTGCCCCATAGCTACCTCACTGCTGCCCCATACGTGCCCCATGGCTGCCTAATTCCCGCCCCATAGCTGCCCCACTGCTGCCTTATATCTGCCCAACTACTGCCACATAGGCGCTCTATAGCTGCCCCATAGCCTCCCCTTAGCCTCCTCATAGCTGCCCCATAGCTAGCTCTCTGCTGCCACATAGCTTCCCCATAGCCTCCTCATAGCTGTCCCACTGCTGCCCCATAGCTGCCAAAATGCTGCCCCAAAGCCGCCCCATAGCTTCCTCACTGATGCACCATAGCTGCCCCATAGCCTCCCATAGCCTCCTTATAGCTGCCTCACTGCTACTCCATAGCTCCATCACTGCTTCCTCATAGCTGCCCCACTACTGCCTCATAGCTGCTTGATGGCTGCCTAATAGCCGCCCCATACCTGCCCCACTGTTGCCCCATAACTGCCCCATGGCTACCCTTAGAGCTGCCCCACTTCTGTCCCATAGCTGCCCCATAGCTGCCCCACTGCTGCCCCGTGGCTGCCTCATTTCTGCCCCATACCTGCCTTACTGCAGCCCCATAGCCACCCCATAGCTGCCTCATATCCTCCCCATAGCCTCCTCATAGATGTTACAAGTGCTAGGGGAAAAAAGAGAGCGCCGCGCGGCCCCGGAATCCTGCCCCGCCCCTCCCCCGCTGCCGCTGCCGCTGCCGCTGCCCCTGCCCAGCCCCACCCCCAAAGCTCACAGTGCCTCCCGTACAGCCGCCGCCGCCGCTCCAACGTGCGGTTTCCGCGGCAACGGAGCCGCCGCCGCCGCCGCCGCTCCAACGCGCGGTTTCCGCAGTTTCCGCAGTTTCCGCGGTTCCCGCGGCAACGGAGCCGCCGCCGCCGCCGCCGCTCCAACGCGCGGTTTCCGCGGTTTCCGCGGCGCCGCCACCGCCGCCGCCATAGTACTCCACCGCTCCGTTCATCTGCGGGGGGGGGGGACTTCCGTTTCCGGCTTCCGGGACCGGCGCACGCGTAGTGCTATTCCCAGAGCCGCGCGCAGTGGGGGTGGGGCTGTTCGGCCATGGCGTTGGCGGGGGGGGGAGGTCGCGCAACGTGGAGCTCCTGGGGGAGCTACAGCGGCTGCTCGCGCACACGCAGGTGGGAAAGGGGAGGGGGGGAGGAGTGGGGTGGCGGAGGGAGAAGGGGGGAATAGGGTGTGGGTGGGGTGGGGCGGAGTTGCGTGAGGGACGGGGATGTGGGGCTGGGGTTGGGGCTAATGGGGCTCGATGCTCGGTTCTAAGTCCGGGTGCTCAGTTAGGGGTCTGAAGGCTCTGTTATGGGGCTGGGGCTGCAGATGTGGGGTCGGGGTTATGGGGCTGGGGTCGGGGTTGTGGGTCCGGGGCCGTCGATGTGGGGGAGGGATCAGCCAGTCCTCATTGGTGGGCAACCATGGAAGGGGCGAGGACTCCAACAAAAGAAGCGGGGGGAAACCAGCAGCCCCACTGCTGCCCCATAGCCTCCTCATAGCTGCCCCACTGCAGCCCCATAGCTGCCCCATGGCTGCCCCACTGCTGCCCCGCTGCCACCCCATAGCCACCCCACTGCTGCCCCATAGCTGCCCCACTACTGCCTCATAGTGGCCCCATAGCCTCCTCAGAGCTGCCCGATAGCTGCCTCATAGCCACCAGATAGCCGCCCCATAGCTGCTCCATAGCCTCCCCATAGCCTCCTCATAGCTGCAACACTGCTGCACCATAGCTGCTCCATGGCTGTATAATAGCCGCCCGATAGCTGCCCCACGGCTTCCCAATAGCTGCCCAATAGCTGCCCGACTACTGCCACATAGCCGCTCTATACCTGCCCAATAGCCTCCTCATAGCTGTCCCACTGCAGCCCCATACCTGCCCCATGGCTGCCCCATTGCTGCCACATAGCCACCCCACTGCTGCCCCATAGCTGCCCCACTACTGCCTCATAGCGGCCTCATAGCCTCCTCAGAGCTGCCCGATATCTGCATCACTGCTGCCTTAGAGCCGCCCCATAGCTGCCCCACTGCTGCCCCATTGCTGCCTCACTGCAGCCCCATAGCTGCCAATGGCTGCCCCATAACCTCCTCATAGCTGCCCCACTGCTGCCCCATAGCCGCCCCATAGCTGCCCCACTGCTAACTTATAGTTGCCCCACTACTGCCCCATAGCTTCCCCACTGCTGCTCCACAGCCGCCCCAAAGCCTGCTCATAGCTGCCCCACTGCTGCCCCATATCTGCCTCATGGCTGCCTCATAGCCGCACCATAGCTGCCCCACTGCTGCCCCGTGTCTGCCTCATGGCTGCCTCATAGCCGCACCATAGCTGCCCCACTGCTGTCCCATAGCTGCCCTATAGCTTCCTCGTAGCTGCCCCACTGCTGCCCCATAGATGCAAAATGGCTGCCTCATAGCCGCTCCGTAGCTGCCCCACTGCTGCCCTATAGCATTTCCATAGCCTCTTCATAGCTGCCTCACTGCTGCCCCACAGCCACCCCATGGCTGCCTCATACCTGCCCCATAGCTGCCTCCTAGCCGCTCCATACATGCCCCATAGTCTCCCTATAGCGTCCTCATTGCTGCCCCACTACTGCCCCATAGCTGCCCCACTACTGCGTTATTGCTGCCCCACTGCTGCCCCATAGCTGCCCCATAACGTCCTCATAGCTGCCCCATAGCTGCCCCATACCTGCCTCACTGCTGCCCAATAGGTGCCCAAAGGCTGCCTAATAGCCGCCCCATAGCTGCCCCACTGCTTCCCAATAGCTGCCTTATATCTGCCCGACTGCTGCCCCATAGCTGCCTCATAGCCTCCCCATAGTCTCCTCATAGTTGCCCACACTGCTGCCCCATAGCCTTCCCATAGCTGCCTTAGCTGCCCCACTGCTGCCCCATATCTGCCCCATAGCCTCCTCAAGGCCTCCTCATAGCTAACCCATAGCTGCCTCACTGGTGCCCCATACCTGCCCCACTGCTGCCCTATAGCCACCCCATAGCTGCCTCACTTCTGCCCCATAACTGCCTCATATCCTCCCCATAGCCTCCTCATAGATGCCTCACTGCTACACAATAGCTGCCCCACAGCTGCCCCATAGCTGCCTCACTGCAGCCCCACAGCTACTTTTTGTCTGCCTCAAAGATGCCCCATAGCTTCCTCATGGCCTTCCCATAGTCTCATCATAGCTGCCCCACTGCTGCCCCATAGCTGCCTTACTACTGCCCCTTGCTGCCCCAAGGCTCGCTTATAGCTACACCATAGCTGTTTCACTACTGCCACATAGCTGCCCCATGGCTGCCCCATAGCTGCTCAACTGCTGCCCCATAGTCGCCCCATAGCTGCCCCACTGCTGCCCCATACCTGCTTCATAGCCTCCCCATAGTCTCCTCCTGCTACCCCACTGCTGCCCCATAGCTGCCCCATAGCTGCCCCACTACTGCCTCATAGCGGCCTCATAGCCTCCTCAGAGCTGCCCGATATCTGCATCACTGCTGCCTTAGAGCCGCCCCATAGCTGCCCCACTGCTGCCCCATTGCTGCCTCACTGCAGCCCCATAGCTGCCAATGGCTGCCCCATAACCTCCTCATAGCTGCCCCACTGCTGCCCCATAGCCGCCCCATAGCTGCCCCACTGCTAACTTATAGTTGCCCCACTACTGCCCCATAGCTTCCCCACTGCTGCTCCACAGCCGCCCCAAAGCCTGCTCATAGCTGCCCCACTGCTGCCCCATATCTGCCTCATGGCTGCCTCATAGCCACACCATAGCTGCCCCACTGCTGCCCCGTGTCTGCCTCATGGCTGCCTCATAGCCGCACCATAGCTGCCCCACTGCTGTCCCATAGCTGCCCTATAGCTTCCTCGTAGCTGCCCCACTGCTGCCCCATAGATGCAAAATGGCTGCCTCATAGCCGCTCCGTAGCTGCCCCACTGCTGCCCTATAGCATTTCCATAGCCTCTTCATAGCTGCCTCACTGCTGCCCCACAGCCACCCCATGGCTGCCTCATACCTGCCCCATAGCTGCCTCCTAGCCGCTCCATACATGCCCCATAGTCTCCCTATAGCGTCCTCATTGCTGCCCCACTACTGCCCCATAGCTGCCCCACTACTGCGTTATTGCTGCCCCACTGCTGCCCCATAGCTGCCCCATAACGTCCTCATAGCTGCCCCATAGCTGCCCCATACCTGCCTCACTGCTGCCCAATAGGTGCCCAAAGGCTGCCTAATAGCCGCCCCATAGCTGCCCCACTGCTTCCCAATAGCTGCCTTATATCTGCCCGACTGCTGCCCCATAGCTGCCTCATAGCCTCCCCATAGTCTCCTCATAGTTGCCCACACTGCTGCCCCATAGCCTTCCCATAGCTGCCTTAGCTGCCCCACTGCTGCCCCATATCTGCCCCATAGCCTCCTCAAGGCCTCCTCATAGCTAACCCATAGCTGCCTCACTGGTGCCCCATACCTGCCCCACTGCTGCCCTATAGCCACCCCATAGCTGCCTCACTTCTGCCCCATAACTGCCTCATATCCTCCCCATAGCCTCCTCATAGATGCCTCACTGCTACACAATAGCTGCCCCACAGCTGCCCCATAGCTGCCTCACTGCAGCCCCACAGCTACTTTTTGTCTGCCTCAAAGATGCCCCATAGCTTCCTCATGGCCTTCCCATAGTCTCATCATAGCTGCCCCACTGCTGCCCCATAGCTGCCTTACTACTGCCCCTTGCTGCCCCAAGGCTCGCTTATAGCTACACCATAGCTGTTTCACTACTGCCACATAGCTGCCCCATGGCTGCCCCATAGCTGCTCAACTGCTGCCCCATAGTCGCCCCATAGCTGCCCCACTGCTGCCCCATACCTGCTTCATAGCCTCCCCATAGTCTCCTCCTGCTACCCCACTGCTGCCCCATAGCTGCTCCATAGCCTCTCAAGAGACTCCTCATAGCTGCCCCACTTCAGCCCCATAGCCGCCCCATAGCTGCCTCACTGCTGCCCCATTGCCACCCCATGGCTGCCTAATAGCCGCCCCATAGCTGTCCCACTGCTGCCCCATAGCTGCCTTATAGGTGCCCCACTACTGCCACATTGCCGCTCTATAGCTGCCCCATAGCCACCCCATAGCTGCCCCCATAGCCTTCTCAATAGCTTCCTTACTGCTGCCCATAGCTGCCCCACTGCTGCCCCATAGCTGCACCGTGGCTGCCCCATAGCCTCCCCATAGCCTCATCATAGCTGCCTCACTGCTACCCCATAGCTCCCTCGCTGCTTCCCCATAGCTGCCCCATGGCTACCTCATAGCTGCCCCATAGCTGCCCCACTACTGCCCCATAGCCACCCCATAGCTGCCTCACTGCTCCCCCATAGCTACATTTTGTCTGCCTCAGAGCTGCCCCATCGCTTCCCCATGGCCTTCCCATAGCCTCGTCATAGCTGCCAAACTACTGACCCATAGCTGCTTCACTACTGCCCCATAGCTGCCCAATGGCTTCCCCATAGCCGCCCTATAGCTGCCCAACTACTGCCCCATAGCCTCCCCATAGCTGCCTCACTGCTCCCCCATAGCTGCCCCATGTCTGCCTCATCGCCGCCCCATAGCTGCCCCATAGCCTCTCGATAGCTGACCCATAGCTGCCCCATAGCCTCCTCATAGCTGCCTCACTGCTGCCTGATTGCTGCCTCACTTCTGCCCCATAGCTGCCCAATGGCTTCCTCAGAGCCGCCCCATAGCTGCCCCACTGCTGCCCCATAGCTGCCTTATAGCTGCCCTACTACTGCCCCATAGCTGCCCCACTGCTGCCCAATAGCTGCCCCATAGCTTCCCCATAGCCTCCTCATACCTTTCTTTTCTCTTATTCTGGCATTCTGACATTCTGACATTGTGACATTCTGAGATACTCTCATTGTCACATTGCAACATTGTTACATTCTAATATTCTCCCATTCTGAACTTCTGGAATTATGACAACCTGCCGTTGTGACATTCTCCCATTCTGACATTATGACATTCTAATATTCTCACATTCTGAAGTTCTGGCATTATGACAACCTGCCCTTGTGCTATTTTCACATTCTGACATTCTGACATTCTAGCATTGTGACATAGTGACATTCTGGAATTGTGACAACCTGTCATTCTGACATTCTGTCATTGTGATACTCTCACATTCTGCTATTGTGACATTCAGATATTTGGACATTCTGAAATTCTGGAATTGTGACATTCTGAAATTCTGGAAATGTGACAATCTGTCATTCTCACATTGTGACAATGCAAAATTCTGATACTGTGAAATTCTGACTCTCTCTCATTGTGACATTGTGAGATTCTCACATCGTGGCATTGTGGCATTCTCACTTTCTCACATTCTGACATGTTAACATTGTGACATTCTAACATTCTCTCATTGTGATTTTCGGCCATATTTATCATCTGACATTGTGACGTTCTGTCACAGTCATATGTTGTCATTGTGACATTCTATCTTCATGACATACTGATATTGTGACTTTGTGGCATTGTGATACACTGACATTCTGAAATTGTGGCAATCTGTCATTGTGACTCTGTGACATTCTCCAATTCTGACATTCTCACATTCTAACGTTCTCACATTGTGTCATTCGGTCATTGTCATATTCTCACTTTCTGATATTCTCTCATTGTGATATCGTGACGTTGTGACAATTTGACATTCTGACATTAAGACATTCCGACATCATGAGATTCTCTCTTTCTCTCATTCTGACATTTTGACATTGTGACATTCTCACTTTCTCATATTCTGCCATTCTGATATTCTGGCATTGTGACATTCTGAGATACTCACATTGTAACATTGTGACATTGTGACATTCTAATATTCTCACCTTCTGAAGTTCTGGCATTATGACGATCTGCCATTGTGATATTCTCACTTTCTGATATTATGACATTCTAGCGTTGTGACATAGTGAAATTGTGACATTGTGACATTCAGACATGTTGACATTC
>JALIRH010000230.1:57341-101170 GCA_023055505.1 Callipepla californica brunnescens | reverse complement strand
GGGACAATGTGGGGATGGGGATGGGTGAGGATGGGATGGGGACAGTACGGACACAGAGGGGGACGCTGTAGGGATGGGGATAGGGGGTTGCTATGGGGACAGGGGTGGGGGGGTCGCTATGGGGGGGGGGGATGGGGTGTGGGGGTGTCCCCGCTGACCTCGAAGCGCTGCAGGAACTGGCCCAGGTTGCCCTGCAGCTCGGGGCAGTCGGGGACGAACATGCGGTGCTGGTCCAGAACGTCGTATGCCACAAAGTCGATGAAAGTGAGCTGGAAATGGGCACGGGGGGGGAAGGGGGAATGGGGTCAGCACAGCATCCTCTACCCCCCCATCCCTCCCCGCTCCCCATACCCACCTTATTCCCCACAAACCACTGCCGGGAGCCCAGGAAGCGCGACAGGTCCCGCAGTTTCCGCGGCAGCTGCTCCAGGTACTCCGGCTTCAGCTTCTCCTGCACCATGGGGTGGGGGCAGCAATGGGGTCAGACCCCCTCAAGACCCCCCCAGACTGAGCCTGGGGCCAGGCAGGAGGCACAGCCCCACTGTGTGCCCTGTGCTATGGGTTTCCAACCCCAGTGTCCCCCTCCCCCCCCCACAGTCACTTCGGGGACCCCCGTGGGGACCCACTGCCCGCCGCGGGGGGGGCACTCACAAAGTCGGGGCTGTAGCAGAGCCGTATGAAGGCCATGCGCAGATCCATCAGGTGGTTCTCCAGCACATCCACGAGCTGCTTCTCCTTCTCTGTCTCCCCACCTGTGGGGCAGGGAACACCTCAGACCCCCCCCCCCCAAATATGGTACCCCCCCTCCCCCCCCGGCACTCACACATGTTGTGCTTGCGGGCGATGTAGCGCAGGATGGCATTGCTCTGCGTCAGTTTGGTGTCACCATCGATGAGATAGGGCAGCTGGGGGGGGGGCAGCGGGGGGGTCAGAGCCATGGTAACCCCCCCCCCCGACCCCCCCCTCTCTTCACCCCCTCGCTGCAACCGCCCCCCCCCCACACTCACATTGGGGAAATCCAGGCCCAGTTTCTCCTTCTCATTGGTCCAGTCACTCGTGTCGTAGTTGGGGGCTGCAGGAAGGGCCCCCCCGGGGGGAAATCATGATGGGAATACACGGAGGGATTGGGAAGGGTTAAAGGTGGGGGGGGCAGGAGCAGCTCCACCCACTGTTATCGCTGCCTCATGCACTGCGCAGGACTTTTACACCAGGAGCAAAGGCCATGGGGGGAAGGCGGGGGGGGGGAAGAGGGCCGGGAGGGGTTGCACCCCCCCCCAAAAAAAAGCAATGGGCTGCACGAGGGGGGTCCACACACAACCCCCCCCCCCCACTCACGTGGCCCGGCCGTGTACTGCCGCTCCTGGTACGGGGTCCCGGTGTACTCCAGCAGCAGTCGGATGGGATTGGCCAGCTGCGGGCACAGCCACCGCGTCACCCCCCACCCAAAACTCACCCCAACCCCCCCCCCCCATTCACCACCCCCCCCCCCCCGCCCCCGGAACCCCCCCCTGCTCACCCCACGGATGTCCCAGTACCCCAAAGTGACCACCATGGCGAGCGCTGCTCCGTGGGGACCCGACGGACGGCACAGCAGCGACACGGAGCACCCCCCACGCCACACACCCCCCCCCCCAGGCACACCCCCCCGGCGTCACCGGGGCCGCCCCCCTTCGTCCCTCCCCCCCCCCAGATCACACCACCCGTTTCTTAATTAAATACTTTATTTCCCATGCTTTCCTCTTTTTTTGTTGTTGTTTTTGTTATGGGGGGGGGGGCACGGGACGGGGTGGGGGGGATGCGGGGCGAAGGGAGCGGCCCCCCCCCCCAACTCAAAGGGGGATGGGGGCACGCAGCCCCACACTGCTGCTCCCTGTGCCCCCAATCCATGCACGGTGGGGGGGGGAGGGGGGGGGTTTGTGTCACCTCTGTGCATGAAAGTGGACGGAGAGGCGCTGGGGGGGGCATAAACCAGCTGAGAAAAAGCAGCGAAATAAATGATGAAAACAAAAAACCAATAATACAAAAAGAAAATAAAAACGGAGGGATGGGGATGGGGTGGGGTGGGGGGGGGGGGGGGAGGGAGGGGGTTAGCGTGTGGGGGGCGGGGGGGGGGACGGGCAGCGCGTCCTCCTCCTGGATGGGCTCCAGCTCCGCGCTCTGCACCGCCTGCGTGATCAGCGTCAGCTCCTGGCACAGCGTCTCGAAGCGGTACCCGACGCGGATGTCGGGGACGTTGGTGCGGCGGATGTCGTTCCCCTCCGGCCCCTCCTTCAGGTAGTGGGGGCCCAGCCAGTAGCTCTTCACCTGGGGGTACGGAGAAGGGGGGGGCTGCGGCTGTCTGTCATGGCACGGGGGTCTCCGGGGGGGGTTGGGAGGGGGGGTACCTTGTGGGAGAAGCCGCTCATGAGGACGCTGTTGCGCGCCAGCTCGCACATGTCGCAGGAGCTCAGCTTCCAGACCTGCGTGGCGATGCTGTACTCCTCCATCAGAGGCTCCTGGGGGAGGGGGGGGCACGTGGTGTCAGCACAGCCCCATAAACCTCCTCCAAAATGGGGGGGGGGGGGCACAAGGGGCTCCCACTCACTCTCGGCGGCACCTTCTTGCTCTGGGGACACCACCGATCCCATCCCATTGGCCACCGATGACTCCGTGCCATGGCCATGGCCAACACCAAACCCGTGGGCATGGCCAACAGCAGCCCCACGGCCAACAATGACCCCACAGCCAACACCAAACCCATAGACATGGCCAACACCGACCCCATGGCCAACGCCGACCCCATCCCCATGGACATCGTGACCACCAACTCCTTCCCTGTGGCCACCATGATCCCATCCCATCCCCACGGCCATCCCACCAACCCCACAACCATCACTGACCCCAACCCCACAGCCCCAGCCGACCCCTCCGTCACCCCACGGCCATCCCACAGCCATCCCGGGTGGGGGTGGGGAGAGCAGACCCCCTCCAGCGCCTCACCTTGGTGAAGTGGAACTGGAGGGGGTCATCGGTGGACAGGGAGACCATGAGCCCCCGCGAGAGGTACTCGGGCAGGGGGTTGCGGTGGTAGCTGAGGAAGAGGCTGTTGTTGCTCAGCGGGGACATGGCGATCCCGATCTGCGCCAGGTAGTACAGGTACTGCAGCACGGGGGGCCTGGAGGGGGGCACGGCGGAGTGAGGAGGGTCCCGGGGGCGAGGAGGGTCCCAGGGGGTGCACCAAGACCCCCCCCCCCCATCCAGATCCCACTCACCTTTCGCAGCAGCAAGCCGTGCGAGATGTTCTCGGACACCATGAACCCCGACACGAGGTGATGGATGGGGCCGGCCTCGCCGCAGTGCGGGCGCAGCACGAAGGTGTGGAAGCCACGCTTCCTGCACGCGGACACGGCCGTGGGTCTCAAGACCCCAACAGCCCCCCCTCCCCACCTCGGGGACCCCCCCACCCCCCCGTGCTTACCGCCGGAGGTGGTTGAGCACCGTCATGTTGGCGTACATGTAGTACAGGTAGTAGGAGTAGGGCGGGTTGTCCTCCTCCACCCAGTTCCCGGGCAGAGGGCTGTCCAGGTTGAAGATGTGATGCTCCGGTTTGGATTCGTCGTCCACGCTGTCGAAGCCGTCCACCTGAGGGCAACGGCCCCCCCCAGGAACAGTCACCCCCACCCGGGACCACCGTGAGGGGGAGCGGGGCAACGAGGTTGGGGGGACGGGGGGGGGGGAAAATGTGGGTTGGGGTGCTCACGTGCTCCAGGAAGAGGTGCAGCTCGGGGTGCTGCGCGGGGTGGATGGTGGCCTCGTAGAGGGGTAGGAAGATGTTCTCCAGCATCTCCTGGAAGTTGGCTAGCTGCTTCTTGGTCCGATAGACATCGCTGCGGGCGGACGGACAGCGCTCAGAGCCCCCCCCCATTCCCAACAGAGGGGCCCCCAACCCCCACCCCACAGTGGAGGGCACTCACAAGAGCCGGGGCACCTGCACCAGCCAGCGGACGTTGTTGGAGTGGACGCGGTGGTTGACGGCCCAGCACGCCAGCTTGTCCCACTCATCGCGGGAGCGGCCGTAGATGGAGAGGCGCAGCTCGGCGTTCTGGTACTTGCTCTCCTCCAGGTCGGACATCACCTCCTGGAGGCCGTGGTAGGAGGATGGGGTCACCCCACAGCCGTCACCGGGCACCCCATACCCCTCCACCCCACGGGGACGTGGGACTCGCCTTGATGATGTGAGCGAAGTACTTCCCCGACACGCGGTTGTCCGTCTTGATGAAGATCTCCCGCAGGATGGACTCCCCGATGGGGTTATACTTGGCGTTGAATTTGTCGAAGCGGTGGAAGGTGTTGCGGTCCTGGAGTCGGGGGATGGGAGCGCCCCACGGAGTGAGACCCCCACGTGGGGCCTTCAGCACCACGCGTGGGGACAGCTCCCACTCCCACCACCATGGGAACGCATGGGAAGAGGAGCTCCCATCGCCCCACCACCGTGGGATGGCCCTGGAGAAGACCCCCCACCACCCCAACGCTGTGGGATGGCCCCAGAGAAGACCCCCCACCGCCCCACAGTGGCACTAGGGAAGACCCCCCACCACCCCAACGCTGTAGGATGGCCCTGGAGATGATGATCTCCCACCACTCTACCCCCGTGGGACGCTCCCAAAGAAGAAGACCTTCCCCCACCCCACCACGGTGGGATGGCCCAGGAGGAGAAGCCCTCCCCCTACGGCCCCGCTCATCCCCCACGCCCCGTGGACGGCCCCGTACCGCGTGGACGTCCAGAGTGTCCACGCTGAGGTCGTAGGCCGTGAGGTTCATGGTCTCGAAGACCTCCTTGAGGGTCTGCTCCTTGCCTTTCTCCACGTGCACGATCTCGTCCAGGTGCTTCTTCATGGCCCTCTTGATGAAGCGCAGGAGGTGCTTCTGGTTCATGCACGACGAGGCGTGGATGTGAGTGTCCACCTGCAAAGCAGAGGCTGTGCTGAGCACCCCCCTGGGTGCCCCCCACCCCCCTGGGTGCCCCCCACCCCCCACAGCCCCGCAGTACCTTGCGGATGTTGTAGAAGTCGCGGTGGGGCACCTTCTTCTGGGCCGCCAACTCCTTCATCTCGTTGAGCAGCACGTGCATCTGGAACTTGGAGCTCAGGTACTGCAAGCGGCGGTAGCAGAAGGATTTGCTGCCCGGGGGGGGGAGATAGAGGAGGGAGGAGAGGGTGGTGAGTGTGGGAGGGGGGGAAAACTGTCCCTCCCCCAGAGGTCGGTGCATGCTGCGGTGCAGCTCCAGGCTCCTGAGCTCCCACCCCACGAGGTGGGGATGTGGGAGAAGCTGTGTGCCACAGTCACCCATACCCCCCCCCCCCCCAAATTCCCTGCCCCCCCTCCTCACATGGGCCCATTGATGATCAAAGCCATCAGGAAATTCATGTCAGCAATGAACTCCTGCAGGTCGGGGTAGGGCAGGTCCAGCTCCGTGCTCCTGCAGAGGAAAGGGGGATGAGACAGAGGCGGGTCACACCCCCCCATCCCCCCCCCTCCCCCCCCCCCCCCCACGGCTCCCATACTTATCAGTGAGCTCCTGCTTGGTGTAAACGTGCACAACCCCATCCACCATCTTCAGCCCGAAGCCCAGGTCGGCCGGCATGCTCTGCGGGTCCCACTGCTCGTACGGGTGCTGCTCGGCGAACGGCGGATGCACCGCAGCGTCTGCACCACAAACAGAGCCCCAGCGACCACGGGGGTCACCACCAGCGGCCCCCCCCCTCTTCCCAACCCCCCCAAACCACCACCCACCGGCGGCCACGGGGGTCTCGGGCTGCTCGGGGCCGCGGGTCTCCAGGGGTTTCTCGGAGAGCTCCTGCAGGAAGCGGGCCGTGGTGGTGCAGAAGCTCTGCAGGGACAGTGCCATGTACTTCTCACGCAGGAACAACGCCTTCACCACGCTCTTGGCCGCGTCCAGCAGGTCGGTGAAGGGCACCTGGATTGAGGGGGGAGGGAAAAAGTAGGGGGTGCACCCCAAAATATCAGCCGTGTGAGGGAAGGGGTGCAGCCGGAGGGGGAGTGGGGCTCACCCCACACTTCTCCTCCCCGGAGATGGTGACACGTTGGAACTCGCGCTCCAGCAGCGCCTCACGCTCCTTGGGGACGTGGTCCACGCGGTCCTCGTGATGCTCCTTGAGGAGCCTGGGGGGGGCACGGCCATCAGGAAGGGGGGGAAGGACCCTCCCCCCTCCGTCCCCAGGAGACGGCCCCACGTGGCGGCGTACCCCTCCACCCCGACCCCACGGAGCACGACGAGAAGTGGCGGTGGGACAGAGAACGGAACAACTCGTGACGCAGACACCCCCAAGCGGAGACAGGAGGGAGGGGACAAAGCCACGCTGCACCCCCCCCCCACCACCCCCAAAATCCCATCCCCACACCTCCCGCCCCGGGAGCGTTAACCCTTTCAGTGCCAGCGTGGGCATGGGAGGGGGGGGGCACCACTGGGCCCTGTGCTGGGGGGCTGTGGGGGGGGGTTTGGGGGGGGCTGTGGGGGGCCCTGAGCCCCGGTGGCACCGCGCCGGGCACTCACTGTAAGTCGGCAGCACTGTCAACTTTCAGGAAGTCCTGTTTGGCTCTGAGCAAAATGTCGGGCTCGAGTCTGGGGACGGCGGGGAGGAGAGAGGGGGGCGGGCGGGGGGGGGGGGGAGAGAAAACACCCCATTAATGACACCCCACGAATGCCCCATGGGAACAGACAGAGCCCGGAACCCAATGAACCACAAAATGAGACAACATCCACAGGGTGGGGGGGGGGGAAAGGGAGGACAGAGCGGGCACAGAGGACGGACAGCACCGGGGGTGGCCGTGCCCGGGATGGGACACCCATAGGGTTGGGGGGGAGGGGCGGATTGGGGTGTTGGGGGAGGGGGAATGGGGCACCCCCTTACTTGACGTCCTGGCTGATCTGGCGCTCCAGGCGCTGCCGCCGCTCCTCCAGCTGCTCGATGGGGCTCTCCTCGGGGAACTCGTACGGTGCCGTCCGCATTTCGCTCTCAGCCAAAGAGCGGCAGAACAGCTCCTGCGTGGCCACTGCCGTCACGAGCTGCGCCCGTTCTCAGCCCCTCCAACCCCGACCCCCCCCCCCCCTTTTTACTGAGCTGAGACCCGGCCAGCTCGCTGCACGGAGGACGCACCTCGGCGATCTCTTTGTACTTGCCGTCCATGGAGGTGCGCAGGTCCACGGGGAAGTGCTTGAGGCAGTGCGGGGTGCCGGGCAGCGAGCGAGCAGACTGCAGCGGCCGGGACCCCCCCCCGCACCTCTGTGGGCACAGACAGCGTGAACAGCGTGGGGGGGGGATGGTCTGCATGCAGCCCCCCCGCAGCAATGGGGCACAATGAGGCGGTGCCCCCCCACACCCGGTGCCCATGGGGGGGGGGGAGGGTAAAGCAGAGGGAGTGGGGGGGGGGCGGGAATGCGACGCGACCCCCCCCTTCCCACGGCACTGTCACACGTCACCCAGGCCGGGCCCTGCTGGGGGGGGGGGGAGAGCACAGCCCCACGTCTGTGCCGGCCGCAGCCTTCCTCCTCTTCCTCCTCCTCTTCCTCCCGCCCCCCCCCCTCCCCACAGCGCTGCGCCACAGCACCGCCGCAGAGCCCCCCCCCCCCCCCACCACCCCGAGATGGGGGGGGTGGTTAAAACGCACCACTGGAACCCCCACCATCCCCACCTCGAACCCCGCAGCCCCGACGGCGATGGGCGCATCCCCGCAGCGCACATCCGAACCCGAACCCATCCCCCCCCCCCCCCTCCCCGGTCCGGGGGGGGGTCTCACCTGCGGGGCCGGCCGCCTGCAGGCTGCCCCGCTTCTTGAAGGGGAAGTGTGCCGGGGCGGCCATGGCGCTGCCGGGGCGGTGCGGGGGGGCCGCGAATGGCGGCGGAGTCGTCGTCCCCCCCCCCCCCCCCCGGGTTGATGATTGATGCGGGGCCCGAGCAAAGTCCCCGGCGGAGGGAGAGCCCGGAAGCGACCGAGGAAGAGGATGGGGCGGAGGGAGGAGGAGGAGGAGGAGGGATGAAGGCTGCCGGCGCGCGCGGCCACGCCGAGGGGCGGGGCGAGTTCCCATGGAGGGGGGGGAGGGGGGGGAGTCGGTGCTGCCCCCACTCGTGTGAGCCCCCGGACGTGGGGTGTCGTCCCCTCCCCCCCCCTTTAAAGTGGCGTCGGTGCCTCCGGCGGAGCAGTGCCGCCCCCAAAGGGATTCGGAGTCGGACCCCCCCACCCCAAAAATAGCATCAGTGCGTCCTGCGGCAGCACAGCCCCGCGCGGGGACGGGCACCGTGCCCTCCCGCCCCCCCCCTCCGCAGACAGAGCGCATTGCCCCCTCCCCCACCCGGAGCTGGGCCCCATCAACCCCCCCCCCCCCCCAAAAAAAAAGGACCCAGATGAGCATTGCTGTCCCCCTCTCTCCCCCTGCAGGACCCCATGGACAGGCTTCAAAGCCCCAAAACCCCCCCCCCACCCCACGACACAGACAGGAGCCCAAGAGGGGACCTCACCCCCCAGCATCACCCCCAGACCTACGGGGGAGGGGAGCCCTCAGAGGTTGAGATAACAGCCCCTCCCCCCCCGCCCCAATGGCGTTGCCACCTCCAGCAGCACTGTGCCCCCCCCTCCACGTTCAGGGGATATAGTATTGCCCTCCCACCCCCAAATCAGCACCGTGCTCCCCCCCATCCCCATCCCCCAGGGACCAAAACAGCATCAGTGCTCCCACAGACCCCTCTGTGCCCCCCCCCGTGCCCCCCTACCTGTGCCAGCGCTGCCGGACGGGCACTGCGGGGCCCGGCGTCGGAGGGGTGCGGTGTTTTCAGCGGAGGGAACGCCGTCCCCCCCCCCCCTCCCCGTGTCCCCCCCCATCCCATGTGTGGGGCAGAGCCCTTAGGGGGGATATTTTTTGGGGGGGGGGGCCCTCGCTCTGAGCGCTGCGTTATGTCCGGGCGCTGTCCCAGCGCGCGCTGATGGCATTTTAATTGCACCCCCCCCCCCCCCCCAACCCCTTCATTAGCGCCGCGTTCATTAAGAGGCGTTTTGTCTTCGGGGACAGCGGGGGACAACCGAGCCCGTGTCACCACCGCAGCGCTGGGGGGGGGGGGGGGGGGAGGGGGTGTCACCCACCCCGCGGTGCTCTGGGGGCCCGGGGGGGGGCTCACAACCGCTGCTATGGGGATATGTGGGTCCGTCCCCCCCCCCCCTCTGGTGACACTCAGAAATGTGGGGTGGGGACGGTGGCAGTGGGGGGGGGGGGGGAGGAGGAGGAATTGAGGGGGGGGGGAGGAAGGCTGAGCGCCCATAAAGAGCTTATGCAGCGGGAGGGTGAGCGGAGCGCAGCAGTGCAGATTATGGGAGCTCGTTAGCGGCCCGCGATAATTAGCTCCATTCCCCAGCAGGAGGAACCCCACAGCCCCACGGGATTGGGGTGGGGGGGGGGGAGTGTGACACGAGTGGGGGCTGAGCCCATCCCTATACCAACCCCACGGCCCCACGGGTGCCCCCATCTCCCGTGGGGGTGTCCCCATCTCCCGTGGGGTTACCAGCCCCCTGCCCTTACATAACACCCCGCGCCCACCTTCCCACGACGCTCCCCCCACCCCCCCCCCATCCCCAGCCCCTAATCTTTACCATCTTGGGCTAATTGGATTTCCCAGGTCACGTGGGGCGCGATAAAAAAAGCCCCCCCAAATCCCTCCGGGCCCCAGAAATCGGGTTTATCCATGGGGAATTAAGGGAGAGCGCGGGGGGCAGCCGGCCCGCGAGCAGCCAGCCCAGCGCTCCGGTGCGGCCCTAGAGCGGGGATCCCCCCCCCCCCTCCCCACCCGACACCACAAAGGACCCGCATTTCCCCGCCCGCCCCCCAGGGGTGCGCGCACCCACCCCCAGGAGACCTGGAAGAGCGCGGGGACCTGGAGGAGCTCGAGGCGTTGGCAGAGGAGGACGAGGAGATGGGGAGCGGGGCGAGCGCCGAGGACAAGGAGATGGCCAAGAGGTCCAAGGAGCTGGAGAAGAAGCTGCAGGAGGACGCGGACAAGGAGGCGAAGACGGTGAAGCTGCTGCTGCTCGGTACGAACCTCACCCCGCTCCTCTGTGAGCGGGGACCCCACTGATGGCGGGGGGGGGGGGGGCAGCAGAGATGAGAAGTTGTGGGGAGTCCCGGAGGTCCCGCGGGGGTAAATGCATCCCCCATCCCATCCCCATCCCATCCCCACCCCATCCTCATCTTCACTTTGTCCTCATCCTCACACCGTCTCCATCCCATCCCCATCTCCATTAGATCCCTCTCCATCCCCGTCCTGTCTCATTCCTGCCTTCATCCCCATCCCATCCCACTCCATCTCCATCCCACCCCCATCTTCACTTTGTCCTCATCCCCATCCCATCTCATTCCCGTCTTCATCCCTGTCCCCGTCCCATCCCACTCCATCCCTATCTCAAACCCACCCCAACCTCACCCCATCTCCATCCCCATCCCATCTCATTCCTATCTCCATCCCCTCTGATCCCCATCCCCTCCACGGGGACAGCGGGGGCACATCCCAGGAGGGCGGCACCCCCAGAGCGCACCCCACGGTGGGCAGAGGAGGGGAGCACCCCCACAGCGCTGTGGGGTGACAGCACAGGGCTGGGGGGGGGGAGGCAGGGGGCACAGGGTGAAGGCGATTACGGCCCTAATTCTAAGCAGCTTCCTGTGCTGCCCTAAGCCGCTTAGGGCAGCGGGGGCAGCACGCTGCGGTGGGCACCGCGTGGGAACCGACGTGGTTGGGGGTCCGTCCCGGCTGAGGTGTCCCCCCCCCTCCTCTTTCCACAGGGGCCGGAGAGTCGGGGAAGAGCACCATCGTGAAGCAGATGAAGTGAGTGGGGCTGTGGGGTCGGTGTGTCCCTGCCTCCCAGCACCCACAGAGCGCAACGGGACGGTGTGGGCAGGCAGGGGGTGAGGTCTGAGGGGGGTGGGCTGATGCCGACACCCCCCCCCCAACCCCCCCAGGATCATCCACCAGGATGGGTACACACCCGAGGAGTGCATGGAGTTCAAAGCCGTCATCTACGGGAACATCCTGCAGTCCATCCTGGCCATCATCCGCGCCATGTCCACGCTGGGCATCGACTACGCCGAGGCGGGGCGGGCGGTGCGTGGGGGTCTGGGGGAGGTGGGGGGGGTCAGGGATGTGGTGACGAAGGTCTGTGCCCCCGCAGGACGACGGGAGGCAGCTGTTCAACCTGGCGGACTCCATCGAGGAGGGCACGATGCCGCCCGAGCTGGTGGACTGCATCAAGAAGCTGTGGAAGGACGGCGGCGTGCAGGCGTGCTTCGACCGCGCTGCCGAGTACCAGCTCAACGACTCGGCCGCATAGTGAGCCACAAACCCCACCCCACGCACCCCACGCACCCCCCCACGCGCCATGCCCCGCAGCGTGACCGCTGTCCCCGCAGTTACCTGAACCAACTGGACCGCATCACGGCCCCCGGGTACCTCCCCAACGAGCAGGACGTGCTGCGCTCCCGCGTGAAGACCACCGGCATCATCGAGACCAAGTTCTCCGTCAAGGACCTCAACTTCAGGTGGGGGGGGGGCAGCCCCAAACCCCTATTGGGGGCAGCAATGTCCCCACGGTGCCCCCACGGATGGCATCACCCACCTCTACTACCACTGGGGGGGCACTGGGAGCAGAGGTGTGACCCTATATATGCGTGTGTGCCCCCCCAACCCCCTTCAGGATGTTCGATGTCGGGGGGCAGAGATCGGAGCGCAAGAAGTGGATCCACTGCTTCGAGGGGGTGACGTGCATCATCTTCTGCGGGGCACTGAGCGCCTACGACATGGTGCTGGTGGAGGACGACGAAGTGGTGCGTGGGGGGGGGGGGGATGTGGGAGCAGGGAAAGCCTGGTTGCTCACAGCAGCATCGCGTGGGGAAGGGATGCGGGCAGGGAAGCAAAGCAGATTGGGGCTCCAGAGGGCAGAAGGTGTTGGGCAAAGCCCCCCCACAGCAGGCAGGGGGGGTCCGGCCGAGCTGCTGCCACTGTGCTGAGAGCACACAGAGCTGTGCCCCGGAGCACTGCTCCCGTGGGGGGCTGCAGCTCTGTGGGGCGGGGGCTGCCCACGGCCACACGCACTCCGTCCCCTTTTCGCCCGCAGAACCGCATGCACGAATCCCTGCACCTCTTCAACAGTATATGCAACCACAAGTTCTTCGCCGCCACGTCCATCATCCTCTTCCTCAACAAGAAGGACCTCTTCGAGGAGAAGATCAAGAAGGTGCACCTCAGCATCTGCTTCCCCGACTACGATGGTGTGTAAAGGGGGGGTGAGGCTGGGAGGGGGCTCCGGGCACCGTGTCACCGCCCCTCCCCCCTCCCCAGGGCCCAACACGTTTGAGGACGCGGGGAACTACATCAAGACGCAGTTCCTGGACCTCAACATGAGGAAGGACGTGAAGGAGATCTACAGCCACATGACCTGTGCCACAGACACGCAGAACGTCAAGTTCGTCTTCGACGCCGTCACAGATGTCATCATCAAGGAGAACCTCAAGGACTGCGGCCTCTTCTGAGCCGGTATGGGGAGGGGGGGAGGTAACACTGTGCCACGATGGGGCTGTGAGCCCAGAGCCAAAGGGCAGCACCCTGAGTGGGGGGGGATGTGTTCCCACTCAGTGCCCCCTTCTCTTCCCCCCCCCCAGCAGAAGAGATGACTGCAGCTCCGCATCGCAGCGCTGCTGAGCAGAGCCAAAGGACACACACATACGGATCCTCAGCCCCCATTTTTTCTATGAGCTGCCCCCCCACATCCGAGCCCACGCCAGGAGGGGGCCCGAGCCGACCTGCCCCCCCCAGCCCTCCCCCACACACCCCACAGCCGTTCCCCATTGGGCAGCACCGGGCCCTGCACACCCCACAGCGCTGGGTGTGTGTTGGGGGGGGGAGGGGCTCAGCCGGCTCTCACTGCGCTGTTTAGAGCTGCGTTCGCTCTCTGCCGTTTGTAAATAAACCCGAGGTAGTCCCACATCCCCACGGCTTCACCTAGGAACAAAACCAAAGCCCACGACGACAAAATAAAGACATGCATGAGCTGATGTGTCGTTCCTCCCACGCTGCCCTCCCACCCTCCCCCCCCTTGGGGCACGAAGGACGGCAGCACCCCGCTGTTCACTCACCACTTTAATACTGCCAACAGCTACAACACATCGGAACTGTACACGCGGGGGACGGAGCCCCGAGGGGACGGCGGAGCCGAGGAACGTCCCGAGGGGACGGGAACGGTGCTGCGGGGTGGGGGGGGATTTGGCACCACATACACGGAGTGAAGGCATGCTGTGTGCACGGAGCGTGCGATGAGCTGCGCCCTCCAAACAGAGCACAGCTCCCACCCCACTGACCCCCTCCCACAGCACAGCTCCAGCAGGGGGTGTGCAGACACGGGGCGTCCCTGGGGGGGGGGAGGGGGGGGCACGGTGCAGGGCACAGTCCGGTGACGGTTGGGTCGGCGTTGGTTTTATTTCCCAAAGGAGGATCGTTTGCAAAAGGAACAGATACAGTTCGGTAAAGTGAACGGTTTTCACGCCAGAAAAAAAGAAAACAAACAAACAGAAACAAAACCCCTTAAAAAACAGAGCAGTGGCGGCCGAAGGAAGAGAGCAAAGCTACGCACGGCCGGCCCAGAGCTCCACCCCACGGCTGTGGGGCCGCCCCACAGCCGCTCCCCACACCAACCCCAGCTCCCCAGTACAGAAGGCTGTGCTACAGAAGGCGCCGGTCCCGCGCGCTGCTCCGTGCCCGTGGTCCCGCGAGGCAGCACGGTGCCCCCTGCTCTGGGTGGGGGCTGCGGCGTGTCCCGGCCCCCCCACCCCGCGTTACCTCCTCAGTAGAGCCCGCACTCCTTCAGGTTGTTCTTGATGATGACGTCCGTGACGGCGTCGAACACGAACTGCACGTTCTTGGTGTCGGTGGCGCAGGTGAAGTGCGTGTAGATCTCCTTGGTGTCCTTCCTGCGGTTCAGGTCCTCGAACTGACACTGGATGTAGGCAGCCGCCTCCTCGTACGTGTTGGAGCCTGCTGGGATCACAGCCCTGCCTCAGCCACGGCTCCGAGCTCTCACACAGATCTCTTAAGCACCCATTAAGCTGCTTGCAGCCATCTGCCTCAGCCAAACCCACTGCCAACCCCTGCCTGCCAAGAGAAGCTCCCAGCTCAGAGAGCAACGCACAGCCCTGGGAAGAGATCAGAGCCCATGGGCTGTGCACCACCACACACTCGAGGGCTGCGGGACCCAGAGCCACAACGATCCCCCCCCCAAAACCCCTCCCCCACCTGTGTACTCGGGGTAGCAGATCGTCAGCGGGCTTTTCTTAATCTTTTCCTCGAAGAGGTCCTTCTTGTTCAGGAAGAGAATGATGGACGTGTCGGTGAACCACTTGTTGTTGCAGATGCTGTCAAAAAGCTTCATGCTCTCGTGCATGCGGTTCTGAAAGGCAGAGCGAGCCACGAGGGCGATGCATCAGAGCTGAGTTATGGGATGATGGGGGGGCAGTGAAGCTCCAGGGCCACCAGCCAGGCCCAGGTCCCCCCCCAGGACGCACCATCTCTTCGTCCTCAGCCAGGACAAGGTCGTAATCGCTGAGGGCCACGCAGAAGATGATGGCTGTCACTCCTTCGAAGCAGTGGATCCACTTCTTCCGCTCCGACCGCTGCCCGCCGACATCGAACATCCTGCAGGGCACGGGGTGACCTCAGAGAGCACGCAGAGCTCCACGGACACACGGGAGGAGGGGGAGGCTCAAGGACGGCCCCCCAGATAAAGGGAGGTGCAGGGGAAGCCAGACCAGCAGCAGAACCCCCCCACTGCCCCGGGGCTCTGCTTCTCCTCAGACCACTCTGGCAGGAGGAGCTCGTGGTCCAGCCCAGCACACGGTGCTGGCTCACAGGGCCGTGCTCGTTTTGTTCCCTGCCTCCATTTCCTCAGCAGAGATCCGCACACCCACCCACGCTCAGTTCTTCCACTTCATTTACACCACTCCCAACAAAGCCTCCCCCAGAACCAGGGAAGGATCAACGCAGCAGGAGAGGGGCTGCAGCTGCACGGCCTCACACACACACACACACACACACACACACACACACACACACAGAGGGCTCCACGTGGGCCAGAAGCAACGCCACGAAGTGATGTCAAAGCACAGAGCCACGACTAACTGCACTCTGCTATTTAAGGCAGGCCCCACTGGGCAGAAGAGAGCAGGGAGATGTCCACACGGAGCCAGGCTGCTCGCTGAGCTCTGCCACCGACACACCAGAGAGGAAACAGCATCCCTGACAACTCAAACCCACCCGCGGAGCATTCAGGCACTTCTAAAACCGTTCCTGGTACTGCTCACTGCTGCTCTCCTAAAGGACATGCAAGCACACCACGCTCCACGAGCGACGCTGGGATTTCTGCCGGAGCTCTCGCAAACACGAGCTAACAGTAAGCCAACAAATGCTTGTTTAGAGGCTTGGAGCAACAACAGCTTGAAAACACAGAGACGAGAGGAGCTCGCAAGCAACACGGCACCGTGCTCTCCCACAGCCAGGGCTGGGGCTGCCTGCTGGGATGGGGACACAGCAGGAGTGCTAACGTGGCTCAAGGGAGGGCAGGGAGCTCGCTGCAGTGCTGCAGGGTGAGGGGCAGCAGTGTGAGTGGCACTGCAAGGGATGCTGATGGAGATGGGTGGGATGCAGAGCTCCTGAGAGCCCGCCCCACGGGCTCCTCGTGGACAGCCCTCATCTCCCGTGGCACACAAAGGGGTCACACTCCAGCTCAGCAGCCACGAGTCAGTGTCATTTTAGTGTTTGCTGCTGTTGTTCTGATCCTGCAAACAAGCAGTCAGTACCTGTGTCTGCGAGTCCCGCATTAAAGCAGCTGAAAAGAACAGAAGAAGGCAAAGAAAAGTCAAACCAGAGAGCGGTGCCAGCACACGGGAGGCAGAGGCTGGGCTGCACCTTGCTGGGGTGCACCTTGCTGGGGGTGCAGATCCTCCCCACCCCCCCTCGGCACCGAGGAAAGCACTGCAGCCCACGGGACACGACGCTCTCTGCTTACTTGAAGTAGAGGTCCTTGAAGGTGAAGTGTGTCTCCACGATGCCCGTCGTCTTCACCCTGGTGCGCAGCACATCCTGCTGGGTCGGAATGTAGGTCGGCTGGGATATCCTATCCAAGTCGTTCAGGTAACTAAAGCAGGGGCACAACACGAGGAGCGCTTTCCTTCGGGCCACGCTCCCACTATGAATCTTTTAAGGACTGCAGAAGGAAGTAACCCCTGAACGCTTTCACCCTCCCCACAACGCACACAGACACAGGGGCCCCGTGGGTCAGCCCCATTTTTCACCCCTCCTCGTGACCTTGCAGTGTGCGTGGGGAGCAGTGCAGGAGCTGTGTCAGAGCGCGGTGGCTCTGAGCACTCCTTGCCCTCCAGGTGCAGCTCTGCAGCCTCCCCGTGGAGCCGTGCTAGCAGCAGCTCCCTGAAGCACCCCTTCTGCAATCTGCCACCAGGCTTCCTCCCTGCACCAAGGTTGCAACACTGCTTCCCCACCTTGCACCCTGACAGAGCCAGCTGCTTCCCACGCTCCGACACCATCTGGCAAACACTGTGTGCGCCGGGGCTGCCCGAGCCATCCATCCTGCGAGCACAGCGAGCTGAGGGTGCAGCACTGATAAGGTGCTCGGGGCTGCAATAGCAGCTGAGCTGAGTGCAGTGTGGGAGCAGCCGGGGGCTCAGCTGCCTGCCTGCACTCTGCAGCACTTCCTCTCTCACAGCACCGAGCTGTTCGAAGCTTTGCTGCGACGTTCAGGTGGAAGTGGATGGCAGGAAGGCCAACGGGTGACAGCACAGCCCCTACACAGCAGGGAGCACACCTCAAACTGCAGCCTTTGAGGGGCAGTCAGGCTCGGGCACACAGCAGGATCACAGCCCTCCCCCTGCCCCACAGCTCAGCACCTCCTCCTGCAGCCCCAGATCCAACACAGAGCCCTCACGCTTCCTCCTTTCCCCCCATGTCTCTTTATTCCATCTACTCTCCCTCATTCTCAAGGAACACTGTGCTCTCCCAACCCCACACGCAGGGAGGGGGCACGGGAAGGCTGATGTGGATCAGCTCCAGAAAGCAGCAGCCTGAAGCCTGCAGGCAGCACCCAACGCCCCTGCCCCCCACGGCCCTGGTCTCTTACTAGGAAGCAGAGTCGTTGAGCTGGTACTCTCTGGACCTGCTGAAGCAGGCCTGCACGCCTGCATCCCGCCACAGCCGCTTGATCACGCCGGCCAGCTCGGCTGTCATCACCCCCTCCTCTGCACTCCCAGCCAACACGAAGAGCTGGCGGGCATCATCCTGCAGGGAAAAGGGGGGTAAATAAAGCCCCTCCCACTGCTGTACCCCGTGGCAGATGTGTCCCCACTGTGAGAGCTGCACACTGAACTTCCAGGGCTCATTAACGCAGCTCAGACCCACGCGGAGAGCAATACTTACTGCCCTGGCAACTTCCCCAAAGTCTATCTTTAGCCTTCCCATGGCTCTTATGATGGCAATGATGGACTGGATGGTATTGCTGTAGACAACCACTTTATACTGTTTGCATTCTTCCTCCGAGTAGCCGTCCTCGTGAATAATCCTGGAAGAAAACCATGCCCTCAATCCGAAGCCAAAAACCAGGAGGGCACTGCAGCTCCTGCACACCACCTCCACTCCCACTTACTTCATCTGCTTCACGATGGTGCTTTTGCCAGACTCCCCAGCGCCTGAAAAGCACAAACACAGCGTGGTCAGCGAGGTGGGGACAGCAGGGAGTGCCTCCCTGGAGAAACACCGGGGTGAAGATCTCTGTGACGCAGCGAGGTGGAAGCGCTGCCCCCGGGGCACGCAGTCCCCACAGTGTGAGGGAAACAGAGCAGAGCTCCCAGGAGTGCACCGAGCCAGGGGAAGCAGCCGGAGGTGTTTCAGCCCAGCGATGACCCCCATCTCCTCAGCCCACGCCCCACAGCTGAGCACAGAGCAGACCTGCCTGGGCCTGCAGCAGCAGCTCGGCCTGAGTCAGCAGCAGGAGGAGCAGGGCTCGGCTTCCTGCTCCAACCACACCAACAGCACCGGCTCCCAGCACCCAGCTCCCAGTTTCTGGCAGTGCCAGGAGCAGCCCTGGGAGCCCTCCCAGCCCAACAGCAGCACCGCAGGGCTCCCCCCACCCACCCCACAGCCCCTCAGGGTCAGCCCCACACCTCGCAGAGCCCCCAGGGCTGAAGGATCTCCCGAACTCGGCCGTGCAGTGACACCTCAAACCCATCACAGCCCCTGAGGGCAAAACCCCACCACGTCCAGGGAGGAGGAGACCCCGCCAGCTGAGCTCAGCAGAGCAGCAACACGAATGGAGGTTCACTGACACAAACCCCAAAGGCTGAAGCCCTGGGGGGGGGGGGGGGGGGGGGGGGGGGGGGAGAGCACAGACCCCATACCCCTCCCCACAGTACCTCACCTGCTACAGGGAAGGCTGACACAGTGTGGGTTCCCCCCCCTCCCCAGCCCTTCTCTGCTCTCAGCCCATCAGCTGAGCGACAGAACGGTGTCAGAGGCAATGATGCCACAGCAGCAGTGCCAGGTGTGTTACACAACACGCACTGCCCCGTGCTCCCACCCCCCAGGGCAGCTCCGTGTGTGTGTGTGTGTGTTTGGGGCTCTGTGTGCACTTGGGATGCAGCACCAAGTGATGCAAACCGCTCCATCTCCCTCGAGGCTCTCGTTTGTTTGTTTGTTTTAAAGCCTTTGATGGATGCAACGTCATTTCGCACACAGAAAAAAGAGAAACCCCAACCTCCCCCCCCCCAACCCTACAAACTGAGCACAGCCGCTTTCCCCACAGTCAGAACCGAAGCCCCAGCACTGCTCAGGGCTGCGTGGGCCAACCCCACAGCGCAGCTCTGCAGACAGAGGGGATGCAGGAGGAGGACAGCAGCCCGAGTTCCTATGGCTGTCCACGCAGAGCTGCACCCCACAGGGCCCCATCCCCACCCCACAATGCCCCCACGGCGCTCCCTGCTTGCACAGCTGACCCCGGTGCAGCGTGGGGTGGTTACACACATCACAGCGGTGACCAAACGCCCACTGAGAAACCACGAAGGCAGAGGGGGCATCTGCTGAGCCGAGAGATGAGCAGAGCCATTCCCACCGTGCCACGGGACGGAGCTCTGCACTCATCCTGGCTGCAAAACCCCACAGAGCTGCACTGCCCCACGGAGCGTGGGCCACATTCAGCACGGGACGGGGCTCAGAGCAGCCCGGTGAGCTCAGCACTGTGAGCACAAAACCCTGCCCCCATCCCCACGTGCTCAGCCCGGAGCCGAACCCAGAGCGCAGCGTAAGACCCGGCAACGCATCCACGACGCGAAACACCGCTCATCCACAGCGCTCAAACGACGCACAGCGCTCAGGAACGCTTCCAGCCGGCCCGGCCGCGCTGTGCCCACGTCAGCACCGCTCCCCCACCACCTCCCCCTTCGGACCCCTCCCCCTCCCGCAGACGGGGCCGGGCTGCCCCGCAACCAGCGGGGAAACGGAGCACGGCCGTGAGGAGGAGGAGGAGGAGGAGGAGGAGGAGCGGGGGGTCCCGGCGCTCCGGGCCGGGCCGGGGCGGCCCCGCGGCGCTGCTCACCCAGCAGCAGCAGCTTCACCTCCTTGGCCGCCTTCTCGCCGTCCTCCCGCAGGTTGCGGTCGATCATTTTGCTCCGTTCCACCGCCGCTTTGTCCTCGGCGCTCAGCGTGCAGCCATGGCGGCGGCCGCCGGGCCGGGACCGGGACCGGGAGCGGAGCGGAGCGGAGCGGAGCGGGTAAGGCCCGAGCGGAGCGCGGCCGCGCCTCTCCCTCCTCACGGGCGGCGCCGGATATCCGCCCGCCGCGACCGTTACCCGCGGGGCACGCCGGGAAGCGCCGCGCTTCCGCCGCGGGGCACCATGGGAGTTGTAGTCTTAAAGGGGACGGGGCGGAGCAACCCGACCCAGCGCAGAGGGTGGGGGGGCCGCGACGCCCCGCGGTACCGGGAGGTGTAGGGTGGGGTCAGTCAGTACCTCCCCCCCCATCCGGCAGCCCCTTCCCCAGGCTGACAGCCGCAATCCCCTCCTGACCCCAGGACTATGGGAGGGATGGGCAGAACGCAGCACCCATGGGTGGGCGCTCAGGGAGCGGGGAGAACCCGGACACCAGAACCAGCTCGGTGAGCTCCCAGACTACGTGCTGTGCCCTATACCCACCCTACCAAGGCCCCAGATCCAGTGCTGAGATAGCAACCTTGGTGTTCAAGTCTCAGACCTCCCGTGGAGGACCCCAACCCAACGAGGAGGACTCAAACCCAACGGGGATGACCCAAACCCAACGAGGAGGACCCAAACCCAACAGGGATGACCCAAACCCAATGGGGAGGACCCAAACCCAATGAGGAGGACCCAAACCCAATGGGGAGGACCCAAACCCAATGTGGAAGACCCTAACCCAACGAGGAGAACCCAACCCAATGTGTAGGACCCCAACCCAATGAGGAAGACCCCAACCCAATGAGGAGGACGCCAACCCAACGTGGAGCACCCCAACCAACATAGAAGAACCCAATCCAACTTGGGGAAACTCAAACCAACATGGTGGACCCCAAACCATTATGATGGAGGACCCCAACCCAAAAGGGAGAACCCAAACCCAATATGATGGAAGACCCTCAACCCAACATGGAGGACCCCCAGCCCAACACAGAAGCCCCCTATCCCGCTGTCCCCCCCCAGGGCTGATGTTGGCAGCCCGTCCCCGCAGCGATGCACGCAGACCAGCCCTCTGCCCTTGCAGCCATGTTTGCACCCGGGGCCACCACCCATGGGGACACCGCTACAGCTCCGCTTTGTGCACACAGAGCCCGTCCCCGCCGCACCGCTCAGCCCCCTCGGCCACGTCCTCCCCGATCTGTCCTGGGATGCGGAAATCGATGGGCGCCAGGTCCCGCTTGGGGCCGGGAGTGCCGAGGGGCGGCGGGGGCTCTGCAGGGCGGGCAGTGCCCTGCAGGAACTGCAGGAAGTTCTCCTCGATGGAGCCCTCGCGGCTGGGCAGGCGCAGGTCCTCCTCGGGCGGCTGCTTGAAGAAGCAGGTGAGGAGCCTGCCCAGCTCGCCACGGATCTGCCGGTTGAGGCACCCGTAGAAGAAAGGGTTGGAGGTAAAGCAGAAATAGCCCAGCCAGGTGACCACGGTCTCAGCCGCCGGCCCCGCCAAGGGTTGGGCGCTGAGTGCCGTGTAAAGGTGGAAGGAGAAATAGGGCAACCAGCAGAAAAGGAACTGTCCTCCCACGGCCAGCAGGATGGCGGCCGCCTTGCCCCCACCGAACGTCCTCTGCGGGGTGGTGCGGGGCGCCCCGGACGTGGTCACCATGGTGGAGCGGCTGCTGAGCGACTCGGAGCGCCGGCGCGGGGTCTCCATCCAGGTGGGCAGCGGGCCGTGGTGCATGGCGGCCACCCGAGCCACCTTGAACATGCTGCAGTACACCACCACGATGATGAGGAGGGGCAGGAGGAAGTAGAAAGTGGCGAAGAAGACCACGAAGAACTTGCAGTACGGACCGCGGCTCCACTGCAAGGAGCAGCCGCGGCCGGCGGGCGGCGGGCGCTCGGGGGACAGCCAGCCCAGCACGGGGACCAGCGACGTGGCCACGGCCTTGAGCCAGACCCCCACCAGCACGCAGGCCACCAGCCCCACCGTCATGCGCACCTCGTAGCGCATGGGGTGCACCACGTAGTAGTAGCGCTCCACGTTGATGGTGGAGATGGACAGGATGCACATGCTGATGAAGCAGACGCTGAGGAACAGGTAGACGCGGCACATGGCCTCGCCCAGCACCGGGCTGTCGAACACGGCCGAGCCCGACAGCATCTCCAGAGGCATCAGGGTGAGCGCGGCCAGGAAGTCCACCAGGCACAGGTGGAAGACGAAGACGAACTTGCGCAGCGCCGGCGTCTTCACGATGACCGTCATGACGGCCGCGTTGCCCACGATGGCCGCCAGGTCGATGAGCAGCATGAAGAAGAGCCCCACCGACTTGGAGGCCACGTCCTTGGGCTTGCCGTCGGCCGTAGCCGTTGGGGGGCATGGGGCCTGGAGAGGGCTGGAGCGCTCGTACCGCCCTAGAGCCATTCCAGCCCCACGGGGCGGGCAGGGAGGGCTCCATGCTGTGGCCCATCGCCCATCGCTGGGGGCCGCGGGGCATCGCTGGGCGCAACGATGGCTGCGGCTGCCCCAGGGTGGGGTGGGGGCTGCGGAGCTCAGAGCACCCAGGGGTGCTCCCAGGCCCCGCTCATCTCCTTCATCGTGTCCATCGGGCGGAGATGTGCGGCTGTGGGGAAGGGGAGCAGTCAGCGGGGGGCTCGGGAGGGGTGGGCAGATGGACCCCACGAGACCCCCGGTGGGTGTTTCAGATCCACTGCTGCCTCCAGGCGCGGCCCCCCCCTCCCCCTTGTCTGCAGCACACGTGGGTCTCTCTGCATTAGGACCCCCTCCCAAACCCCTTTTTTGTAATCAAGGAAAACCCCGCTGCCTTGAAAAAAAATGGGCGATTCCGGAGCAAAAAGCCCCAAACTCCACGGTTTCAGCCCAAACGCCCCATCCGCACCCCTACCCGGACCCCAGGGACCACGCGGGGCTGTGCCAGGACCACCCCGGGGATCCCTCTGCTTTTGAGGGGTCCCCGCACCCCATCCCCTCTCCGACGGGTGCCACCCCCCAGGAAAAGCTGCAAAAGGCGTTGCAGGGCGAGCAGGGACATGGGGGGGCCTCCCCGGAGCCCCCCACCCAGGGAGGTGGTGGGGGGGGGTCTCCTTCCGCGGGGTGCGGGGGGATCCCCGAGCGCAGCGATGGATGAGGGCTCAGGGGGTGCCCCCTCCCCGCACTGCCACCCATCGGGAACCCCCCCCCCCACATCATCCACCCCCCACCCCGCGTACCCCGGGCATCGCTCCGCCGTTACCGCCGCACCTACCGGGGGGGGGCTCCATGGGCCCGAAGCGGGGCCGGGTGAGGATGCTCGGGGCCGGGGCCGGTGCTGGAGCCGCTGCGGCGAGGGGATGCTCCCGCACCGCCCGGCTGCTGGGTCCTAAACGCCTCCGCCCGCGCCGCACCGCCCCGGGAGCCCCCGGCCCCAAAGAGGGCCGCGGTGGAACGGGAGAACCGGGCCCGGGGGGGGGGGAGAACCGCGAGTGGCGTGGGGGGAGTGACTGCGTCCAACGGCCGCAGGGGATGGGGTGGGTGGGGTGGGATCGGGGGAGGGATGCGGGCTGCTCGCAGCCCCCCGGCATCCCTGAGCCCAGTGACCCCCAGTGAGGCTGGGGGGGGCTTGGTGGGGATGGGGGGGTCGCTGCGGGCACGAGAGGGTCCTCATAGGTCTCTGTGACAATGAAGAGTCACTGTGGGGGATGGGGGGTCAAAGCGGGGATGGGGGGCAGTGTGGGGATGGGGGAGTCACTGTGGGCCTTGGTGCGTCATTGTGAGAATGGGGATGTTGTTGTGAGGATGGGGTTTAGGGTGGGGGGGGGAACACGGGGGCAGTGCCCCTTTCTGTGGGGTGGGGGGGCTCTGGAGACCTGGGAGGGGCAGCCCCATGGGGGCTGTGGGGGGTGTGTGGGCATGGGGGGCACCTCCAGTGCATGGGGGGAGGGGGGCTGTGCTCTTCAACAACGGACTGCCCCACAGCACTGCTCGACCCACAGCGGGGGTGGGGGGAGGGGGTGGAGGGTCTGTGGGACACCCCGATGTGGGGCGGGGGGGTGGGGGGGTGCGGAGATGCAGGGCAGGGATTAGCGCCCGGATTACAGCTGAAAAATTGAGGGCGAGAGAAGGACGGACAGAAATCCCCCCCCAAGCCGGGGGAGGGGGGTTGGGGAGAAGGGGGGGGCAGCCGTGGGGCAGCGCTGGGGGGGGGCACCCTGGGGACACCCCGCTCCCACGCTGCAGGGGTTCCCCTTTAATTGCATCCCCCCCCCCCCCTTCGCCGCCTCCCCCCCCTCCCCCCCCCACGAATAAAAAGCCGCATCATCGCGGGCGCTGTTTGTTCCGTTCCTTTCCCTCTAATTTTGGACCCGAAAAAAAAAAAAAAAAAAAGAAGGAGAAAAGAAATAATAATGTGGCACAAATGTTTGCGGCTAAAAATACCCCCGGGAGGCGGAGCTGCGTGGAGCGGGGGGGGGCAGCCCATCCCCCCCCCCCCCAGCACCCATGGAGCCCCTCGGTGGGACCCAGTGTGGGGCAGCACCGGGATGGGATGGGGGATGGTTCCACTGAGGGGGGAGTGAGGCTGGGGTGGGGGCTCAGCACGGATGGTGTGGGTTTGGGGGGGGTGGGGGAGGGTGCTGGGGTAGGGATAGAAATGGGGATGGGGATGGAGGTGGGATGGGGGCAGGAATGGGGACGGGTGGAAATAGGGGCGGGGATGGAGGTGGGGATGGGGATGGGATGGGATGAGGTTGGGATAGAGGTGGGATGGAGGTGGGGATGGGGATGGGATGGGATGAGGTTGGGATAGAGGTGGGATGGAGGTGGGGATGGGGATGGGATGGGATGAGGATGGGATGAGGATGGGGATGGGGGTGGGATGGGGTGGGGATGGGATGGGGGTGGGATGGGGGTGGATGGAGGTGATGATGGGATGGAGATGGGTATATAGAGGCTGATTTGGGATAGGGGCAGAGATGGGATGGAAATAGGACGGGGTCCGGGCCGGGCCGGGCTCCGAGGGGTTAAGCGGACGCCGCCGTGATTGGCCGAGGGCTGCGGGGCGGCAGCCAATGGGGACGCGCCGTACGCGGGGGTCGCCGCGCCGGCCCGCCCCCTGAGCGCTGTCCCGGCGCTGCAGCGCGGTGCGGGGCTCGGCCCGGCCCGGTTCGGTTCGGTTCGGTTCGGCTCGTTCCGGCCCGGCTCGGCTCCGCTCGGCTCGTTTCGCCTCGGCGCGGCTGCGGGCTCCGGTAATACCCGTGCTTTTTGGGGGGGGGGGGGAGGGGGTTGGGAAGCATCCTCCGCCGGGCGCGGGGAGGGGGGGGCGGGGCCGGGTCACGTGGTGCGGCGGTACCGGGCCCGGAACCGCCCCACGGTGCGCGACGTGACAGCGGCGACACGGCCGCTCCCCCCCTCCCCCCCAGCGACATCGGGGTCCCAAAGCCGCTCCGGGTCCCCGGAGCCCGCCGTGCCGTGACACCGGGCCCCGCTGCGCGGCCGTGCCATTGCCGACGGTGGCCACGCGGTGCCACGCGCCGTGACCCTCTGCATGCGGTGACAGCGGAGCGGCGTCCCCGTGAGCGGCGGCCATGGCGGGGCCGGGCGCGGTGCTGGCGGTGCTGGCCGTGCTGGCGGTGCCGTCGGGCGGGAGCTGCCCCGCACGCTGCGTCTGCGCCTCCAACATCCTGAGCTGCACCCAGGCCGCGCTCAGCGCCGTGCCCGCGCCTCTGCCGCGCTTCAACCGCCGTGCTGGACCTGAGCCACAACAACGTGAGCCGCCTGCGGGCCGACTGGGCGCCCGGCCGCCTGCAGCACCTGCACGCCCTGCTGCTGGCGCACAACGGGCTGGCCTTCGTCTCCACCGAGGCCTTCTCCCACGTGCCGCACCTCCGCCACCTGGACCTGTCCTCCAACCGCCTGCGAGCGCTGGAGGAGAACCTGTTCGTGCGACCTGCCCGAGCTCGAGGTGCTGCTGCTCTACAACAACGAGATCTCCGCCGTCGACCGCGCCGCCTTCGACAACCTGGCCCGCCTCCGCAAGCTCTACCTGGGCCGCAACCACATCGCCCGCTTCCCGCTGGAGCTGCTTCGCGACGGCAGCCGGCCCCCGCAGCTCTCCCTGCTCGACCTCTCCTCCAACCGCCTGCGCTCGCTGCCGTCCTCCGAGCTGCAGGCGCTGCCCGCGTGGCTGCGCGACCGCCTCTACCTGCACGCCAACCCGCTGTCCTGCGACTGCCCGCTGTTCCAGCTCGTGGCCCGCGGCCAGCCGCCGCCGCCTGAGCGCCGTGCTGGACTTCCAGGAGGAGCTGCGCTGCCAGCTGCCCGCGGCAACCGGGCCGGGCGCCCGTGCCCATTTTGGCGCTGGGGTCGCGGGAGATGCTCAACTGCAGCGAGGCGAGGGAGGCCGTGCTGGAGGCGTACGTGGGGGACAGCGTCACTTTGGGCTGCGACAGCCCGCCTGCGGGGCAGCGCACGGCCGCCACCTGGGTGACGCCGGGGGGGGACAGGGTGACGGAGGAGGGGGGGCAACGGGAGCGCGGCCGTGCTGGCCAACGGGAGCCTGCAGCTGCGGGCGCTGCGGGCGGAGGACGGAGGGACGTACGCGTGCCGGGTGTCGGGCCCGGCGTTCAAACGAGACGCTGTACGTGGAGCTGCTGGTGCACAACTTCACGCTGCACGGCCCCCACGACGGCCTCAACACCGCCTACACCACGCTGGTGGGCTGCATCCTCAGCGTGGTGCTGGTGCTCATCTACCTGTACCTCACCCCGTGCCGCTGCTGCTGCCGTCCCGCCGACAAAGCGCCCGCCCCCCCCCCGCGACGACAGCCTCAACTCCTCCGTGCTCAGCGCTACCGTGCTCAGCGCTACCCCCCAACCACGCCGCCGGGCAGGACCCCCCGCCCGCCAGGGCCCGAGGCAGCGGGCACCGTGCCACACCAGGGGGGCAGAACGGGAGGTACAAGGCCGGGGGGAGCCCACCGATGGCGGCGGTGGTGGGGGCACCGAGGGAGGGCCCCCGGGCGCAGAGGAAGGTGTCGGACCCGGACTCGGTCAGCTCGGTGTTCTCCGACACCCCCATCGTGGTTTAGTGGGGGGGGTGGGGCACAATCTGGAGCCCTCTCCCCCTGCCCCCCCCCCCCCCTTTTCCTTCTGGCTCTGCAGAGCACAAGGGACGTGAGGACTGCGGTGGGGTCCGGGGTGCCGTGGGACCCCCCCCCCACTGGTGACAGCACCCAAGCACACGGGGGTCCCTGCTGCGTGGATGCCCCCCCCGCACAGTGCTGCCTCCCGCATGTTTATCGTGACGCATGACCCCCCCCCACCCCCGGGAAGCACGTCCCCCCCCCCACGGAGGGACACGGGGCACAGCCGTCCCCGGGGTGCGGCCCCTTCCCTCTGTGGCCCGGGTGGGGATGGGGGGGGGGGGAGATCACAGCCGCCCCCAACGCGGGGGGATCCCAAGGCGGCCCCATACCCGACCCCCACGGCCGTGCCCCCCCCCCCCCCGTGTCCGCACCCCCCGGCTTCAGCCCACGCCGCGCTGCTACATCCGTGACAATAAAGAAACGTGCGCTCCCCACTCGCGTGTCCCAGCACCGCGGGACCCCCGCGACCCTCCACGCGGGGAGGGGGGTCCCGACGAAGGGGCGTGGCCAAACAAAAAGTGGGCGGCGCTTAGCTCCACCGGACCGGGACAGGACCCCCCCGCATTGCACCCCACACCCCACACGGGGGTCCCGAACACCGCCCCCCCCCCATTGCACCCCCACAACACCAAACTTTGTTTTTTTTCTGTTATTTTTTTCTTTTTTTTTTTTAAAAAGAACCGAAAAAAAAACCCAAACAAACAACCCCAACCCCCCCCCCCCCCCAAAAAAAAAACAACCCCAAAACGGAACGGCGATAGGAATCCTTATAAATACCCGCGGACGGTCCCGCACGGGGACCCCCCCCGGGGGTGGGTTTAGCAGCAGCGGAACAGGATCAGAGTCTTGAGGTATTTTTCTGGAGCTTTTCACGCTTTTCTTTCGTCGGAATTATTCTCATCGCTCGGGTTGGTTTTGTGTTTTTGTTTTTTTTCTCGGCGTTTTTTCTCTCCCCATCGTTCGGCGTTTTCGTTTTTTTTTTCCCGGCGGCGGTTCGGGGATCCGAACCGGGGAACCCTCCGTTAATGCGCTTTGGACTGCGAGATTGGGGAGGGGGGGGGGTCAGCTGCCGGTGCCCCCATCACCGCGGTGTACCCCCCCCCCACCCCAATACCCCCCCCCACCCTCAGCCAGGGCAGTGCTCAGGGCACTCTATAGGTTTTGAGCCCCCTCCCCACGCGTGAAGTGACCCCAGCCCCCCCCCACAGTCCCCCCCCCCCCTACCTTTAGGGCACTCCGCTTCTCGTCGAAGCCCAGCGCAGTGCCCGGCTCTTCCTGCGGGCGGAGCAGCCCAGGTCGGGGGGAGCGGGGTTGGGGGCGGGGGGGGGCGGGGGGGCGGAGTGTTTGGGTTTGTTGGGCCTGCAGTACGTGGCCGAGTTCTTGCGCTTCTTCACCTCATCCTCCGAAATGCAGCGGGGGGGGGGAGGGGGGACCCCGACCCCGTGCGGCAGCGGAGAGCCCCGAGGATCCGCGGGGGGGGGGGGGGAGGGGGGAGCGGCAGTCCGGGCCGGGGGGGGGCGGGGGGGCCTCGCTTCACCCTGCTGCCGGCACACGCGGAGCCGTTGAGCGATGACCCCACGGGGGTTTTTCGTCTTGCCGGCGTGGGGGGGGGGCCGAGAGCCGGCAGCCGGGGGCTTTTGCTTTTCGCCCCCTCCCCGGGGCAGGTCCGTTTGTAGGGGGGCCCGGCGGACGCTCCCGGCGGTTGTTTGCGTTTGCGGGCGACGGCGTCCGGCTCCGCGCCCGCTTCCTTGGCCCGGGAGGATTTGCTGGCCTTGCTGGACGGCAGCTTGCTGAAGGAGGGCGACGGGATGTTGGCCGGCAGCGGGGACGTGATGGACTGGCTGCCCCCCCCCCCGCACTCCGGCTGGCTGCAGGCGGCTGCCGCGTGCGGGGACCCCACGGTGTAGTTGATGCCGGGGGGGACGCGGCCGGGGGGTGTCGGGGGGGTCCGTGCGTGGGGTGGGGGGGGGTCGGAGCCGTGGGGGCCGGCGGGGCTGGGGGGGGCCGGGGCGGAGGGGAGCTGGGGGTCGGCGGCCGGAGGGATCTTCCTGCAAGAGGGGGGGGGGGGAAGTGGTGAGATGGGGGGAGCCCCCCTGGATACGTGCTACCCCCCACCCCCCCCCAGCATCACTGCGCCTTTCCCAGGTGGGACTTCACCCCCAAATCTCCGCCCCTCCCCCGATGGGATCCCCCGACATCACTGCTTCCGCAGACAGGACCCCCCCCCACACATCATTCCTGCCCCCTGGAGCCCATTTGGGCTCCGCACCCCCTCGGATCCCCCCCCCCCCATTACCTCCACATGTGCGAGCTGAGATGCCGCTCCAGCATGGAGCCCAGCGCCGAGCAGAAGCGGTCGAGCCGCCGGTTGAAGACGTAGCAGCCCGGGCTGACCAAGCGGCTCCCAAAGGTGCAGAACTATAGGGGGAATGGGGGGGGGTGAGACCCCCATAACCCCCCCCTCCGTGCCCCCATCACACCCCACCCCACGGCAGTGGGGGGCACGCAGCACTACTCACCGCTTGCGGCCGCGGCGGGGCGGGCGGTGTAGTGGCAGTCGGAGCGGTGGGCGTCCTCAGCCCCCCCCTCCTCCTCGCTGTCCTCGCTGGACCCCCGATTGCCCCCCTCCTTTGGGGGGGGGGAAGGGGAAGAGCCCCCCGTCCCCCTCCTCAGGGTCGCTTTCGGAGGAGAGCCGAGTCCTGCGCCGGAGATGGGCGGTGAGAAGGGTGGGGGGGATCGGGGGGCACAGCTGTGGGGGGGGGGGGGGCACAGCGGGAGCTCACCTGGGGGGTGGGCAGTGGGCGTGGGGGGGGCCTGGGGCGGCAGGGCGATGCGCTTGGGGGGGCGGCGGGGGGCTGCGGCAGCGCGGGGGGGGTGGGCAGCTCGGTGCAGGGGGGCTCCTTCCTTGGGGGGCTCTTCTCCTTGGGGTGTCCCGGCGGGAGCTGGCCTTCAGCTCGGCCACCAGCACGTCAAAGTCCTTGGCGCGGCCCTGCACCTCGCGCCGCTGGTGCACCGAGTGGATCTGTGGGGTGAGGGGGTGTCACAGCAATAGGGCACCCCCCCCATCCCGCTGCCGGAGGGGCAGAATCCCCCCAGGACGGCCGCGCGGTGCTACCTTGCAGGTGAGCAGGCGCGTGCACACCTTCTTGGTGTCGGGGTTGAGCACACCGCACTGCCGGTTCAGGTCACACTCCTTCCCTGCGGGCACATGAGGCAGTGGGATCCGGGGGGGGGCACTCACCATAACCCCCACCAGCCCCATAGCAGCACTCCCAGCCCATTATAGCAGGACCCCATGGATCCCAGCCCCACAGTGGGGCCCAGCAGGCTCCCCCCCCCAGCTGTGCCATGGGGGCACAGAGGGACGTGGCTGTCCGCCCCATTACCGACCCCACAGCAATACCCCTCCCCCCCCCCCCCCCCGGGACTCACGCGTCAGCTTCTTGTGGGCCCTGGGGGGCGGCCTGCAGACCCCTGGCTCCTTCTCCCCAGCTTTGAGCACGGGGCTGCTGGTGGGTGGCAGCGGGTCCCCCCCGGCCCCTGGGGGCTCCTTGGGCGGCGGAGGCGGCGTGGGGGAGGGTCTCCCCGGGGGCTCTGCGGGGCTGCAGGCGGGCGGTGCGGCGGGAGCTTTGGGGGGGGTTTTGGGGGCCGCTTTCAGCCCCTCCGCTTTGGGGAGGCTGGGGATCTTCTCCAGGTTCACCACCGGCATGAACAAGCTGGGGAGAATCGGGGCGCTCAGAGCTGGGGTTGGGCTGCACCGGGATGGAGCTGGGGGGGGGGGGGGGGCACGGAGACCCCCAGCCACTCACCAGAGGTTGTTGTCCTTCTGTGCCCGGCTGCGGGCGCCCGCTGCCTTGTCCCGCAGCGCCTTGCTCGCTGGCTGCCCGTTGACGGCGTGGCACTTGTACAGCTTGCTGAGCGGGCCGTGACGCCGCTCTGCCGGGGAGCAGCCGTCCATCAGCCCGCTGTTCCCCCCACCACGGCCCCCCCAAAGCTTCCCCCCCCCCCCCCCCAGCTCACCGCAGTGCTTCTGGAAGGCCTGTGGCTTCACCACCTGGCTGCAGTGGTTGCACACCACCAGGTAGAACTCGTCGTGCGCCGGGCAGTGGCCGAAGATGGACATATCTGTGGGGCAGAGGTGGCTCAGGGGGGGGGCACGCGTGGACCCCAAAACTGAGGCTTTTCTCCCCAGAACGGGGAGCTTACCTTCCTTGATCAGCGTCATGGCATCCAGTTTCTTGCTCCCCTTGCTGCTCTCCTCCAGCTCCAACCCTGCTGGGAACAGAACCCCACCATCGGTGTCCTGAGCTGCGCCGGCCTCAGCTCTGCGCACCCGGCACCGCACACCCGCCGCTCCCAGAGCAATTAAAAGGACAATTAAAGGGTTATAACCAGACCCGAGGGCAGACCCCCCAATCTGGGAGCACCGTGGGGCACCGCTCAGTGTTCAGCACTGGGGATGGACCTGGGGACAGCGGGCGGCAGCGAGCGGACACTGCAATGTGCAGAGAACACCACGGGGACCCACGGACACGCGTGGGCTGAGCGGGGACGTGGGGACAGCCGTGTGCCCTCAGCTGTGCCAGCAGTGCCCTCATCACTGCCCCCATCCGGGGTGGAAACTGGTGTCCTGCACGGCTGTGTGCCATACTGAGCTCCCAGTGCCGTCCAGCTGTGCCATACTGGGTTCCCAGTGCCGTCCAGCTGTGCCATACTGGTGCCCAGTGCTGTCCAGCTGTGCCATACTGGTGCCCAGTGCCGTCCAGCTGTGCCATGCTGGTGCCCAGTGCCGTCCAGTTGTACCATACTGGTGCCCAGTGCCGTCCAGCCGTGCCATGCTGGGCTCCCAGTGCCGTCCAGCTGTGCCATGCTGGTGCCCAGTGCTGTCCAGCTGAGCCATGCTGGGCTCCCAGTGCCGTCCAGCTGAGCCATACTGGTGCCCAGTGCCGTCCAGCTGAGCCATACTGGTGCCCAGTGCCATCCAGCTGAGCCATACTGGTGCCCAGTGCCGTCCAGCTGTGCCATGCTGGGCTCCCTGTGTCGCGGCGGTGCTGCACGGTGTGTCCGGTGCCGTCCATCCCCCCGGGCACCCCGTTGCACCCCGGCCGTGCCACGCCGCGTTCCCGGTGCCGTCCAGCCGTGTCACGCCGGGTGCCCGTTGCCCCGCAGCCGTTCCCCGCCGTACCGGACACCCCGCACGCTGCACGGCTCCCATCGCCCGGTGCGGGGCGCCCGCTGCTCTCCGTGACCGGGGGCGGGGAGGTGCGGGGCGGCGCGGGCTGCGGGCGCGGCCCCGTTCGGCGGTGCCCCCCCCCCCCTCACTCCCCCCCCCCAACCCCCCCCCCTCTCCCCAGCACAGCCCCGGGACCGATCCCCCTCCCCCCGGTTCCGCCGTCCCCTCACCCGGCTCTGCGGGCGGCCCGGCCCGCTCCACCCATGCGCTCCAGCTCTGCCCCGCGAACTCGTCCACGCTCGGCAGCCGCCGCTCCGCCGCCGCCATCGCCGCCGCGCGCCCACGCGCCGCCATCGCCGCCGCCGCCGCCGCGGGAGCGCGCGTCCCCCCCCCACCCCCCCCCCCCCTCCGCCGCCGCCGCCGCCGCCGCCCCCGCCCCGCGCGCGCGCCCCCGCGCATGCGCCGCGCGCCCCCCCCGCGGCCCCACGGGCGGTGCGGTCCCCGCCGGCCCCGCCCCGGGGCTCCGAGCGGTGCGTGGGGCGGTGCGGGGTGACCCCCCCCCCACCCGCAAACCCCGCCGCCCCCACGGGGATATCCGCGCGTTGCGTGGGGCGGACGGCCCCGCTCGGACACGGCGCTGCGTGGCACGTGAACCTGCACAGCCCGCACGGAGCCCGGTGCCGAACGCAGCGCCGTATGGGGCGGGCAGGGCCACGCACCCCCTTAGGGGATAGGGCACCCAGTGCCACACACCCCTATATGGGGCAGGAAGGGGCACCCAGTGCCATACACCCCTATATGGGGCAGGAAGGGACACCCAGTGCCATACACCCCTATATGGGGCAGGAAGGGGCACCCAGTGCCATACACCCCCTATATGGGGCAGGAAGGGGCACCCAGTGCCATACACCCCCTATATGGGGCAGGAAGGGACACCCAGTGCCATACACCCCCTATATGGAGCAGGAGGGACACCCAGTGCCATACACCCCCTATATGGGGCAGGAAGGGACACCCAGTGCCATACACCCCCTATGTGGGGCAGGAAGGGGCACCCAGTGCCATACACCCCCTATATGGGGCAGGAAGGGACACCCAGTGCCATACACCCCCTATGTGGGGCAGGTAGGGGCACCCAGTGCCATAACCCCCTATATGGGGCAGGTAGGGGCACCCAGTGCCATACACCCCCTATATGGGGCAAGTAGGGGAACCCAGTGCCATACACCCCCTATATGGGGCAGGAAGGGGCACCCAGTGCCATAACCCCCCCCCCAGACAGGATTGACACCCGTCACCATATACCCCCATAGGGCGCAGAACCCCCATAGGGCACCGCCCCCCCCCCGTAGCCCCACACAGACACCACACCCGGGTTCCCAGGACCTTTATCCACCTCCGCACGCAGCAGGGACCCCTCCGTACAGCAGTGCTCCCCCAAACCCCCCCCCAGCCCCCCACCCCCCCCAGGCTGCGGCCGGCGCGAGGCCCCCGGGGTGGGTGCGGGTGGGTGGGTGCGGGTGGGTGGCTGCCCCTCCCCCCCCCGGGGGGGCTACTGCTTGTCGATGGCGCCCTGCTCGGCCGCGCTGTCTCCGCGGGGCTCAGCCTGCGCGTGCCACGTCGTCTCCTTGAACACGAACCAGCAGTTCCCGGCCCACAGCAGGAAATTGATGAACCCGAAGAGCTGTGGGGGGGAACGGGGGGGAGAGCAGAGCTGTGGCACCGTACCCCTCCCCAGACCCCCCCCCAAAAAGCACCGGTGCTGCGAGCACAGCACGCGCCCGCTCGGCTCACCACGGAGATGTTGGCCAGCCCCATGGCCGGCGTGGCGCCCGCGTTGCACACCACGTCGTGGCCCTGGCACACGCTCATGGCCGCGATGATGCTGGAGGGCCGCGTGGCCGCTTTGACGTCGCTCAGCCCTTTGCCCCACGCGGCCGCCGCCACCAACCAGAAGAAGGCGAAGCAGACGGTGACGCAGAAGTCCTGAGGATGCGGGGCCGGGCTCAGTGCCGCCGGCGTGGGGCTGGAGCTGCCCCCGCCCCACGGCTCTTACCGTGAACGGGAGCTTCTTGTTGTCGGAGTAAAGGGAATGGAAGCGCAGGTAGAGCACCAGAGCCGCCATGGCGTAGAGGAAGGAGAAGACCCCCAGGGTCACGAAGAACTCGGCGGGGGCGGAGAAGTCGCCCACCAGGTGGAGGGTGCGCGGCTCCGCGCTGCCATCGCACTCCGGCATCTCGAAGGGGATCTGGTACAACCTGGGGGGGGAACGGGGCCGGGGGGGGGGCGGCTGTGGCACCGCGAGGGGTGGAGGGGATGGGGACCGCCCCAGGGAAGGGGGTCCCGGGAGGATCGGGGGACCCCGGCTCTGTGGGGTGGCCCCGTGGCTGTGCCCACATCCCTCCTTGGGATGCTGTGAGAAACCATCAGCTTTAGGGCAGAGAAAGCCCCACATCCGCCCCCAGTGCACCAAACCCACCCCGTCCTCACACCCCGACCGGGATGGCAGCACCGAGCACGGGCTTTAAACCCCACATCCCACCCAGGACCCTATTTGGGGAGCGCAGCGCGGGGAGGGGATCCCTCACCTGAAGGGGTACCCGAACTGCACGGAGATGGCGCTCATCTCTTTGGTTTCACCGCTGCACTTCACCGTGGCCCCGCTCTCACCGCTGAAAGAACCGCACGCCCCGAAAGCAAAGATGGCAAAGAGCTGCGGGAGGGGAGCACGGGGGGTCAGGGGGTGCTCGGGGACCCCACAGCCCCACGAGTGTGTGTGTGTGTGTGTGTGTGTGTGTGTGTGTGTGTCCGGCGCTGAGTCACGGCCGCACAGGGCGCAATGCCACCCCGCAGCTGTCAGCCATGTGTGCCAGCTCCGTGCACCGGCGGAGAAACGGGGCCGTGGGGCACCAGGGGGGGGACCCCGGCTCTTCCCCACTCGTTTTAGGCACAGCCCCAAGTGCCGCAGCGTGCACATGGACGGACACGGCGCTTTGTCCCCGCGGGCTGCGGGGAACGCGCCCGGCTCGGTGCCACGGGGAAGGGCTCCTGTGGGTGTTCCCTCGTGGAACCAGGAATGCTGACAGCTGTGTCCCGGCGTGGGATGTCCCCACGTGTCACAGCGCAGCGTGGCTCCGTTTGCTCTCTGTGGGTTCTCCTCTCGCTTCCCGTTTCGGGCTGCACTCAGGGTCTGATCCCATACGGTCAGTGCTGCTCAGTGCTGGGGCTCACAGCGGGGGGCTGAGCCCCCCCATGGCCCCTCTCCTCCAGGCAGGAGATCCCCAATGCCCCCAGCTTCGCCCCCACGCTCCAATCCCCACTCGTGCCTCAGTTTCCCCAGTGCCAGACCTGTGCTGCTGAAATGCCGCCCTCCCCGCAGCCCTGAAACCCAATCCTGGCGCCATTCATAGCACGGGGCACAGGAAGGGGGCCGCGCATGGCCCCCCCTCCCCCCGCCCCGTGCCCCATGCGTTCCCTCCTGAAGTTTGCAGCCCCCCGTTGCCCCCCACCCACCGACGTGCTGTCCTCCCCCCCCCACGCCCCACGGGTCCCACTGTCACCATCCCCCCGGGCACAGCCACCACCTGCTCAAGGTCACTGGGGAGGCCAAAGCGACGCTTCCAAGTGGCCCCCACACCTGCAGCCCCCCCAGGGACCCTCCGTGGGACCCCCCCACCCACACCTGGGAGGGGTGCGAGCGGGCAGGGCGGGCTCCGAGATCCCTCTGTGGGCTTTGGGACAACCGCGGGTTACCCCAAAAATAGAGGGGGAGAGAGGAGAAGATCTGAGGGCGCTGGGGGGGGGGGGGGGATTGCGGGGGGCACTCACCCATTCCAGCACCTTGACGAAGCCCAGCGGCTCCTGGAGGCGGCCCCAGCGCATCCCGGCCAGGACCCGGTCCTGCGGAACGGACAGAGCGGCGTGAACGGGGGCACCGCGCGGCGGAGGAGGGGGGCACCGGGCAGCGGTGCGGGGCACGGGGGGCAGCGGAGCCGTACCTGGAGCCGGGGCGCTTTGTCGCCGCCCGAGGGGGCTCCGGACTCCGCCATGGCCGCGGCCGTCGGGGCCGTCGGGGGCTGCCTCCTCCGCCTCCGCCGCCGCGCCGCGATCAGAGCCGCCCCCGCCGCCCCAGCGCCCCCGGGAGGGCACGGCCGCCCCGCCCCGGGCACGGCCCGGACCGCCCCCTACCCCCCCCCCCCAACCCCCCCGCGACCACCGTGCACGGGGCGGCCCCGGACCGCCCCCCCCCCCCCGCACCCCGCGCTCCAGCAGTGCGGTGAACCCCGCACCCACCCGCACCTCCCTATGTCCCTCCATCCCTCCGTTCATCCCCCCTCCCCCCCCCCAAACCGGGACCCCCCGGAGCGGCACCGACACCGCCCGCGGCCGCTCCCGGACCCGCACCCCGGCGACGCGGTGCACCCCATCCCCGCCGCCCCGCGCAGTACCCGGGGATCCCCCACGGCCGCGGCCCGGGGAGGAAGCGCCACGCGCGGGAGGGGGGAAGCGGAAGAATGGAGGAGGGGCGGCTCCCCAACACTGGGGGTCCCACGCCCACGCGGGGCTCCGTGGGCGCGGAGCGGAGCCGAACCCGCTGGGCACCGGCACCCACCCCACGGCACCGCCACCCCACCCCACGGAACCCCACGGCGCGGACCGCCGGCCCGCGCCCGGCACCTATTGGCCACGCCCATTCCCGATCTGACCACGCCCACCCGCGCTTTGGCCACGCCCCAAACAGTTGGCCACGCCCCCGGTTCTGCCGCCGCTCAGCCCTCGCCCCGCCCACCCGCTGAGCCCGCCCACCAATGGGACAGCGGCGCGGGGGGAAGTGACGGAAAGAGGCGGGGCGACGCATGCGCGCTGCGGGCGGCCGGCCGGAAGTGAGTGCGATCCCGGCGAGGCCGTGCGCTCCGGTTCCGCTCCGGTTCCGCTGCGGTCGCGTTCCGGTTCCGGTTCCGCTCCGCCGCCGCCGCGATGTTCCTCACGCGCTCCGAGTACGACCGGTGAGTGCCCCTCCCGCTCCGCCCCGCCCTTCTTTCGCTCTCCCCCGCCGCTCGCGGCCTGCGGCTGAGTCACGGCCCCGTGCCGGTGCTGCTCCCGCGGGCCGCCCGCCCGCCGCCTCCGTCCCCATCCCCGGTGCTGTTCCCGCAGGGGCGTGAACACGTTCTCTCCGGAGGGGCGGCTGTTCCAGGTGGAGTACGCCATCGAGGCCATCAAGGTACCGCCGCGCTGCGCCGCTCCGCGCTCCTCCCGGGCGCGTTCGGTCCGAGGCGGTTCTTCTCCTCTCGTGCCCCGCTCTGCCTCCGCTGCTTCCCGGAGCGGCAACGCGCTGCTGTCCCAATGAGCGCTGCTCCTGCCAGCAGCTCGGTGCCAGCCTCTTGTGCTCACCCAGCGCTCAGTCCCTTCCCCGCAGCGGCGCCTCGCGCAGCTCCGCTCATCTCTTCGGTGTGGCTGGAGGCGGCCGCTGCAGCTTGGAATGTTTACCCACAGAGCAGACCCACCCCTAAGGTCCCACGGTCAGAAAAGCTCACTTTGAAACCACCGGACCCGAGTGCTTGCCCAGCCTGGCTGAGTGCAGAGCTGTCCCTAATCGCTCCCCACACCGTGAAGGAGCAGTGTGCTTTCTCTTTCCCGCCCTGAGCTGAGGGAGTGTCACTTCACAGTCCGTGATGTGGTGCCCCTTTATAATGGGGAAAGTCGCAGTATTGTGGATTGCCACAGCTCCTCTCGCTCTGGTTTCGTTTTCGTTCGCTTGCTGAGTCACAGTTTGCTCCGGTGAATTTTAAACCCTGACAAGGAAGGTGGGAGGCAGCGTGGCTGCAGAACTGTACGGCCTGTCTGAGCCTGCAGGAGTTCTCAGCTGATGCATGTCCCTGTTCCCGAGAACTGGAGCTGCTGGATTCTGCTGAACTGATCAGTAGGGAAATTCAGTGTTCACATCTGCCCAGTGCCACTTGTGGTGCTTTGGTGTGCCATGCTGGATGCTGTCACCCACGGCAGGTTTCTGTCCTGAGGGGTCTGTCTCCAAAAACAGTATGCCTACAAACAGCACAGGTTGTTGTGAGCTCTGTGCGACCCTGTGTGGGGCAGAGGTGGTGACTGTGGCTCTTTGCAGCTTGGCTCCACGGCCATCGGGATCCAGACCTCGGAGGGCGTGTGCCTGGCTGTGGAGAAGAGGATCACCTCCCCACTCATGGAGCCCAGCAGCATTGAGAAGATTGTAGAAATAGATTCTCATATAGGTAAGGAGGAGTGTGCTTCTGCTTCCCCCCCCCTCCCACAGCCCTAGGACGTCCACCCAGTTGTTGTCTGTAAGTACATACAATAAAGCTCCGTCCCTGTGAGTTTTGGAGGCTCTGTTTCAGGATGAGCTTTTCCTGCAGGCAGCTCTGGCAAGCCCAGTGGGAATGCTCAGCTCTCGCAGTGAGCACCAGGTCCTGCTCGCTGGTTTTCCAGGCTGCAGGCCAGCAGGACATAGTTCCAGGAGTAGGAAGCGGCAGCTGAAGCACCCCCACCTTCTGTGACCTCCCTGATGAAAGCTCGTCCCAAAATTAGATCGGGGAGGGCAGGGAATTACTGCAATGTAAAGGCTTGACTCGAGGCCAGATTCCCTCAGAGCACTGGTGCCTGTACCCCTGCTCGCTGCACCGAGGGGGCCCACAAAGTTCTCATTACCAAATATGTCAGCGTGAAGGAGCCCTCCAAAATACCCACGGCCCTGAGGAGATGGCTCGTGGTGCTCAGGAGCCCCTGCAGGGCCTGCTTTCCTCCTGCTGCATGCTTGTGGTGCAGCCCTCAGGGAGCAGCTCCCCACGGCAGAGGAGCGCGTTCCCCTTCCTGCAGCTGTTGGCTTCTCCTGGGATGAGCTGTGTCTCCCTGGAGCAACTCACATGGAGGGTGGGTGGGAGGTGTCACGGGGAGGACGTGGCTGTGCACCCGGTGACTCTGTCTGCTTCCCTCCCTGATCCCAGGGTGTGCCATGAGCGGCTTAATAGCTGATGCCAAGACTTTGATTGATAAAGCAAGGGTGGAGACTCAGGTGAGACTGGGCATTTCTCAGGACGGCACTGGGGGCTGCGGTGTGGGATGGCTGATACAGCGGAGGAGCTGCTGGGAGTGGAGGCCGTTGTGCAGCGTGGCTTCCTGCAGAGCAGATGGGTGCACTCTGCTGTGTGTTTTCCCTTTCCTGTGGGGATCTTTTGCCACTTCTCACCCCATTCCATCAGAGTGTGGGGTTACAGCGCTCTGCCCTTGTCTTCCTCCTTGGTACCCCAAGGCCCAGATGTCCCCAGCTGCTCTGAGGGATCCCTCCCCAGCTTCTTTACACCGAGGGCTGTTGGAGTGCTTCCATCTCGTGGCTGAGCACCTCGTGCCCCATTGACTGGGGGGGGTTGGGTTCAGCGCGTGAACGATCCATGGAACAGAGCAGAAACGTGCAGCCTTGTTTTCCTGCAGAATCACTGGTTCACTTACAACGAAACCATGACAGTGGAGAGCGTGACGCAGGCCGTGTCCAACCTGGCGCTGCAGTTTGGGGAGGAGGACGCAGACCCCGGAGCGATGGTGCGTGGGGGTGGGCTGCCCCGGGGGCCTCCCACCTCTCCCCCCCCCCCGCCTGACCTGCTGCCTGCTTTCTGTTGCAGTCTCGTCCGTTCGGCGTCGCGCTGCTTTTCGGAGGAGTTGATGAGAAGGGACCTCAGCTGTGAGTTCTGTTCTGTAATCCAGACCAGCCCTGGGAAGAGGCAAAACCTCAAAGTGAAACCGCCAGGGGCTCTTTAATGACTTGATCCTGTGGTTTTCCATAAGCCAAACCCTTGGGGTTTATCCCATTATGTACCTGATGTGTTTGACAATGCACTTAAGCCTTCCTTGCACAACCAGGGCCAGGGCAGCTGGGCTGCTTGTTCAGGATTGAAGGCAACGCCGTGCCTTCGGTGAACCTTTGCTGTTCTTGGTGTGGTTTCCTGGGTGGGAGGGAGGTGTCGAAGCTCTCCTTGCCCTGAGTTCCTTCCTACCTTTCCCCAGAGGACTAGCAGAGCCACGGTAACATAATATCTGCAGTCTGTAACATTCCTCGGGGAGGTGGAGTGCTTGAAACCTGAACTGGTGTGCTTCAAATGCAGCCTCTGCTGGAGGTGGGAACCGCTCAGCACAGCCAGCCCAAAAAAGTCTCCCCCTGAGAGCGGTGGTGGAAACCTGGTGATTTTATTAAAGAAAACAGGGGGGGAACGTTGTGCTGTGAGCACGGAGGGCAGTGTCAGGGCGTTCTGCTTTCCTCCTGCCTCACCAACACAACGTGGGGCAGCGGGTGAGTGCTGAGCACTTCTCAGACCCTGAGTGCCAGGAGGAGGAGCTCTGGGCTGCGTGTAGGGAGGGAAGCTGAGCACAGCCAGGGCTGCCCCAGCTCAGCGCCGTGCCCCAGGGGCTCTGGCTGTGCAGTGAGGCCATGGTGATGCTGCAATGTGGGACGTGGTGTGTCTCTGCTCTCTGACCCCGCAGGTTTCACATGGACCCCCTCGGGCACGTTTGTTCAGTGCGATGCCAGAGCCATCGGGTCGGCCTCCGAGGGTGCACAGAGCTCGCTGCAGGAGGTGTACCACAAGGTAAAGGCAGTGCTGGGCTCACTTCTGACTCAGGATCTCTGTGAGGAGTGCTGCAGGCAGCAGTGCCTCTGTGGGCTGTGGCTGCTCGGGCTGCCTCGTGCAACACGAGCGCGGTGCCCGCGTGCCAGGCTCTGCCTCCAGCAGGTGATAATTGAGTCCATGTCAGGAAGTGCTCTATAAATAAAAGCTGCTGCATGAGCACGGCCAGTCGGCACCGGGGCTCGGTGTGGGCGCAGCGTGGAGCGTAAGGAAGCAAAGCAAGCAGCATTGTTCTGCCCGGGGTGCAGCTCCAAGCTCCTCGTCCTGTGTGATACTCAGAAACAGCTTTCTTCCCTCCGTGGGAGGGGAGCTGCCTGCTCTGTGTCAAAGGAAATCAAATGCTGTGCAGCCTTCTGGCTCTAGTTCCCCTCATGCAGGGATTTGTGTTATTAAAGCCTTCTGCTCAGCTCCTCGGAGCATTTGGGGGGAACTGCTTGACAGACAGTAACGGGTGAAGGGGAGCGGAGCCCTGTGCCCTGCTCCTGGGGGGGAGCTTTGTGTGCCCAGCTTACCAGTTCTTAAGCTGCATAGAAAGTTAGACAGGAGCAGAAAGTCGCCATCCTTGAAATTGTCACTGCCCTGCCTGAGCAGTGTGCTTTGATCTCTTGTTGATACAGTAGATAACTTGATAAGCTTTTAAATTTGCTGCCAGGGGCAGCTTAAGGGATTAGAGAGGAGAAGCGGGGAGAGCAGCACGCTGCTGGAGTTAAAGGGGTAGGAGCAGAGCTTGCTCGGGCATCAGCAGCGCAGTGAGCAGGTGGTTTGTTTTGCAGTCCATGACACTGAAAGAAGCAATCAAATCTTCCCTCGTCATCCTGAAGCAGGTTATGGAGGAGAAGCTGAATGCAACCAACATCGAGGTAAGCGTGGCTGTGCCTGGGGACGGAGCTGCGGTCTGTGTGGCAGACTGGGAAGCACTGGCAGCTTATGTTTGGCTTCTGGACGCGTGCTGGGCTGCTCCAGGAGTGCTGGTGCAAGCAGTTCTGGGCTGCAGGGACGTGGGCAGTGGGCGGGTGGGAGTGCAGCCCCTCCTGCCCTTACCCAGCCGGCGTGAGGCTGCCGTGCCAGCGGGATCACTTTTTCTTCCCCCGTGCTCAGCCATTCTTTTCTCCCCTGCTACTTGTAATATTAGAAGGAATGAAAATTATCCAGCCCCTGGACTTGCTATATTCAGTCCAGGATGGCTGCCAAAAATCCCTTGGGCAGAAGGGCCGGGGAGGTGAAGCCTCCAGGAACCGCTGTGCTCAGCCGAGCTCACAGAGCTCGGTGTGACCCCGGTGTGTGGCTGTGACTTCTCCCACTGCTGCCCTCTGTTTCCCAGCTGCACCCTGACTTGCTGCTGCTGCTGTTCGTGTGCCTGCACCCACGTGCTCCCCAGCAGTGATGCGGGGCTGCATCCTGCACAGAGGAGTCGGGGCTCCTCCAGGCTGTGCTGTACAGTGTGAGGGGCTGAGGCAGTGCTGTGTGTACAGTATCCTCACAGCACGGCCCCGTCTGTTGGGGCTTAACTGTGCTTGGCAGGGCTCAACCTACGGAGGAACCACGGCAGGGTTAAGCACGAGGGGAATGTGCTGAGGATTAAAAGGTCGCTGTTGCCTCGGGTCGCCCCCTCTGCTTGACAGCCTTTCACTGACAGAGCTGCTTTGCTTTCTAGCTTTGCACGGGGTCTAGGTTTGCGTGGGGTTTTCCTGCCTGGCAGTGAGGGGAAGGGGCAACGTGGTGATGGGAGGGCTCAAATCCATCGGCAGCAACGGAGCCTTCAGCAGTGTTGGGTCACTGGCTGTGGAGCCCACCTGAGCCCACTCGTGTGTGATGTGAGGCAGCTGCAGGTGCCCCTGGAAGCCCCTGAATTGTCCCCACAGGAGCAGGGCAGCTCGTGGGCTTGGGGCTGAGCTGTGTACATGGAGTCCTCACACAGCACTGCAGTGTCTGAGCATCCCCAGGAGCTCCTGCAGTGCCTGGCTGGGTGCAAGCAGAGGTCCTGCCTGCATTCCTCTGGCAGTGCTGCCGTGCCTCGTGTCGTGGTGCTGTGTCCCAGCTGCCATGCAGGGCTCCGTGCCCGGCCCCGCTGTCCCCGCTCGGGTGTGGTTGCACAGCGCATCCCACTGAGCAGTGACCCAACGAGGCTTTGCAGAGTGGATCTGGGATCCCCTTCTGGGTGTTGTGCTCTCCCAGCCCGTGGTTGTGGGGCTGAGCCTTCCCTGTAGCTGTTCCCTGCCGCTGTGAGGAGGCTGAGTCAATTAAAAGCTATTTCTGCGGCAGGCTGCTATTTTAGGGAATCACGGAGCGCGTTACGGGTGGGCTGATCTCGCTGGGCTGGCAGCTCGGGCAGTCAGGAAGGAACAGCTGCTGTGTTCCTGCCCCGTGCTGCCCCTGCACACACACGCACACTTAACCCCTCGCTCCTTTAACCCTCGCTCCTTTAACCCCTCGCTCCTTTAACCCCTCGCTCCTTTAACCCTCGCTCCTTTAACCCCTCGCTCCTTCTCTTTCAGCTTGCCACCGTGCAGCCGGGGATGAAGTTCCACATGTACACGAAAGAAGAGCTGGAAGAGGTCATTAAGGACATCTGAAAGGGAGGAGGGGACACCCCCTGCGAGGCTCGTGCCCCTCTCGAGGTGCAACTGCCCCTCGGTTCCTCCCGCTGCCTGTGGTTTTATTTCCAGCACCATCTGTAATCGCTCTTCTCAGAAAGGTTTGGGTTTTGTTTTTGTTTTTTTTACAGTCCCTGTACATAACGGATCTCTACACCAAGAGGAAATGACAATAAATCGTTTTGGTACTCCGTGCTGGGTTCCGTGCCTGTTGGGGGGGGGGGGCTGCACTCCCCTGCCTGCAGCGGGCACGAGTCTCCCTCTCGTGGAGGACACAGTGCTGGGGGGGGGGCAGCCCTGGCAGAGTAGAAAACATCCCTCTATTCATTGTCCCCCCCCAGCTCTTGCTGCTGCCAAATGGATGCGGGAAATGGGGTGCAGGAGGTGGGTCCCCTTGCAGGGCAGCAGCAAGGAGCCCAGGGGCAGTGCCCGGGGGGGTCAGGGCACCTCCCCGTGCCTGGCTCGGGCTGCTGCCCCATCCCCAGCGCTGCCGCTCCTCGCCTTGTTGCG